>JAOBAZ010105552.1:0-19280 GCA_026546875.1 Pteroeides caledonicum | reverse complement strand
CCTTCATCAGAGCAAATCTTCATCAGTTTGCTCTGATGAAGGGCCTTCGCTCGAAACGTCAGCAAAACCTATTCACATATTTGGCAGTTCACCGGCACCTTTTCGCTGTTTGATTTTGTATTTTATACTGCCTACGCAGCACTCAAACTTTTATCAAACAAGTTACTTTGATATTCAGCAATAAAAAAATCGCAGCTACGCAATAATTAATATCGCTTGCTAGAAAAATTGCCCAGTATAATGCGCCGGGAAGAAAATTTCAGCAACGAGGACTTAAGCCTGGTTTTCACATGATCGCTACCATCTCTCTCAACAACAGTAGGATCGCTGTAGCTGGTTGAACACAATGTTGGACGATCGTAGCGATCATATTATGGAAACCAGGCTTTAATATTCCGCAACACTTCCACACGTGTGACGTCACAGGTCGTTTGGCGGGACGGCGAAACTATACATACTTTTATGCATTTTTTTCTTTATTCTTTAATTCAAGAAAAAAACACGAAAAAAATATATATATAATAATATATGATAAGGATTCTTCCTAATATACCTAAATTTGATTTTCTTAGACATTTTCGAAATTACTTTGATTCAAAATTACGCCAATAAACCCGATACACTTTAAACCATTTAAAACACTCGCAGTACGTGTTTTATTAGATCTAAAAGATTTGGTTACCGCCTGTTGTTTTCTATCTGAAAGAACACTCCTGCTTGTGTTTTCAATAGTACATACGTGTATGGACGTACTGTACCTTAAATAACTGGCGAATAAATTGTTGATGTGTTCTTGGTAGTACGGGATATCCTAAATAATATTGCACAAAAACACCTGACAGAACTGCTTGGATTACAAAAGTCTATAATATTCAATAAATGTAATCATGCCATGTACCTTTCTTGTTTGTAAGGAATACTTTTGTTGGTATGATAACAGTTCTTATTGGTTCACCAAGCCAACGCTTGGTTTCTGTCGGTTCTGGTAGCTCTTTTGACACTTCCAAAGCTAGTACAATGCAAAAGTAGGAATAATAGAATTTACCTTGTGCAGATACTACACACATAGACTCATATAAGTTGCAACAAGACAGTTACCAGCTTGCTGTAAGTTGCAGTAACAAGCTGCATGAAGGATGCGTTTGCAAGCCTTGTTCCAGACTTGTTGACAAATTGTGGCAAGTTGTTATCATGTTGTTAACAGGTTGTTTAATGCTGCAACCATATGACAAGTTGTTTTAACAACTTGGTATCATCCTGCAGCCATCAATACACAAAGTTGCTGTTCACAAAACAGCAAGTCTGTAGCAACTTGATGAACTAACATTGTTTCAACTTGATAACCTGCTTGCATCCAGCTTGTTCCGAGCGCATTCCACTGTGGCTTGTGATATTTCCTCTAGGAGTCTACCAAAAGAATATAATAGATCGTACTACACACTACATATGCATATGCACACACACTATCATATGTATGCCTGCGTGGGTCTGTGCATGTGTGTGTGTGTTGGATCACATAACTAACATAAATACAAAGGATTAAAATGAATTGTACCAAGGTCTTACCAAGTCCAACTTTCCTGGTATTATGACACAAAGTCCTAAAAGCGTTCCACCTGAAACAGAAAATGATGTCCCTTCACAAAACCTCATCAACAATAATGGACAGCATCTCACATGGACAAACTACCACTACATGTAACCCTTTCACCTCCATACCAGCCAAAACACTTAAAAAATCTTTTTATTATTTCACACCACATTTCATCACACAAGATAGTTTTACTTGTTAATGGAGAAGCTCTTGGGGTGAAAACTGGTATTAGCAGTAAGAAAACTTACCATTCCCATGGCTCATTTTGACCTTCAACTGACTTCTATAGATAATAAAGATAGGTTACCCACAGTTTGCTACTATACAATGACAATCAGCTCACAACCAAAAATTTCACAATATCTGCAAACAATTTTTACAACTGTACCTCTTTTTCACTGTCCAATTCAAACAGGCACTCATCAATCTCATTTCTTGGAGATATCATTGGAACTCGGATCCAAAACTGGAAAGTACATAATAAAACATATGTTTGCAAACAACAACAAAAACAATTCAATCCCTCCACTGACCACTTCCCACAGTAGGTCTGCACCATATATTCTGTTTCACAATATCAACCACACAATCAATTCATATTGTCCAACTTTTTTTAGGTTCTTCTACAGTACCTAAGCTTACACATGTTTAATGTAAAGAAAATAATGACTATTCAATTGAAATGAGTACACTATACACCACTATAATATCATATTACAAAATACATGTAATTGTAATATTACCAGTGCATAGCAGTGCATAACACTGATACAATGATTAAAAGTATAAAATGAAGGAATTAACTTAAATATTTTCAATACCTGTTGAACATGTGAATCAAAACAAATTCCATTTATGAGACCAGCAAGATTAATACAGTGTTGTTTTTTCAAATGAACCATAATAGCTGGTAGACCAAGATGGACAGCATAAGCTATTTCTTGTAACAATGCCTAGTAAAAAAATACCTGGTACTCACCATTTTGATATGATAATAAAAAATGTAATACAGTATTACCAATAAAAAAACCCTTTCACCCTTTTAAATTAAATTTACTGTGTTACTTTCCTGGGCATGTAAACGCAGGAAGTCCTGGTGGGCAATAAGCTAACCCAATTTAAAATATACTGTATATTAAAAATAACCCAATGGTTTTCTGTATTATATTAATGATCCCAGCACAAATATGCAAGCACTATTAACCCATATGACACAGTGCCAGCCAAAAATTTTCTCACATTGATATAATATAAATCTACCATGCCTGTTCTGAATTCTTTCTTTCAGTCTCGTCATATGAGTCTGTGTCTATCCATGGTGACACTTTGCCTACTACTAATGTGTTCCAGTCTAAAAAACATGACCAAATTACTAAAACTGACAAAGTATACCACCATACAAATTCCGGTACTTGGTTACAAACCTTGGCTAGGAAGTAGCAAATCTGATCTAGTAAATGGTCGGCTTCGAAGACAAACTGGTTTGATAAACTCTCTCTTGAATCTTGGGTGGGCAATTGGCAAGCATATAAAATGAAACCTTGGGGAAATGAAAAAATAATCCTTTACACTATCTTTAAAAAATTATTACAAGTAAATTAAAAGTGATTATATATTAATATTGACATATGCATTGATAAAAACACCAGGTACATCTGGGCAGATTTTACTCTTTCTATTACCAGATAATTTTACCAACTCTCAAGGGAAAGTATCACTGTCTTTGTAAACAAGGGGGGCATCTCCATAGAAATACATAGAAATATAGAAAGGTGTCCACTATTCTAGGACGAACTTTCCAATTTTTTGTTTTTAATAAGCCAGCTATTTTATAGGATTGTATGTGATGCATGTAATTTCATAAAGCTAAGTAAATGAATGCCAGCTCCAGTAAAATGTACTTGTTTACACCAAATTAAATTTACATCATTTATTATATAATGTTCTTGTTCATTTCATTCATCTTGAATGTGTTTCAAATGTGTTTACATTTAAAACACATTCAAGACAGTGTCCTAGAATGCATTCTGGGCACAAATGGAAGATTAAGTTACTTCTGAGTAGCACTGTAGAAGATGTGTATAGCACAATGTAATGGAACACTGCATCCATGGGTATCAAACAAGACTAATTAGTACCAATATATGGTACTTATCAGTTTTATTTTGGTTATGGAGAATACCATTTCAGGGCACTGTTACCTATGTTTCAAGTTGCTTACCTAAGTATGGACTAATGGTTAACTATATCTGCATTTTTGTAATGAGTTGTTCAGTATAACTATAAGTATAAGGAATTTTTACAGAAGGAAAATACAATACTTGTTTGACTCATTTGTTGCTTACAAAAGCAACAAATTATAAAAATTATAACACTTTAGCAGATTGGTTTACTTTATATATAGTATTATTCTAAGAAATCTCGGATTTATAACAAACTACACAATTCACAAACCAGTGTGTGACTTTTTTTAAATGTTTTTATGTTCAAATATTGCAAAGAAATTTTTATTTTCTGCAACTTACTTATCAGATGAGCTTGCATTCAAAGCTTGAGTAAGGTCAGGAACTGAGAAGAAATCTCGTCCACAAGAGATATGAGGCTGATCTACCATTATAATCTAATTGCCGAAGAGCTACCACAGTAATAGTAATCAATATTAACTGGAACGTCAAAACTACACGTGAATATTTTCGAATAATTACGCACGTGCGTAATATGGTAACTAATTTTGACGGGACATTTTTAACGGATATCCAATATGGCGGCACCAGTTGTTGTTAGCCGCTGCAGTGTTTTCCTAAGAAACTGTTTGCTTAAACGTGTTTATTATTGCACTCAACCGCCAGAAAATGGAAAGTTTGATATAAGCTTACTGGATATACTCGTTTGTCCGCTCTCTAAGGAGACATTAAGGTTGGCCTAAAAATATATATAATCATAATCAACATACGCTTTATTTTCAGGTTTCCTACATTGACGTCACAATGACGTCACAGCGAGGCAATAATATAAGAATCGCTATAAATTTCTAAACTTGGAAATGAAAGTCTAGGTGCTGTGAATAGGTTACATTAAATACAAAATGAGACACAAACTCCTAAAAATTGTTAATGTTTTTGATGACACATTTAATGCTGCAGTGTACAGTAATTACCTCACAGAGCTGCCTGTATGTGCTACCTTAATTTAGAAATTAACTTTAATTTTTATTTATTTATGCACACACCATTTAACAGAGTTCTCAGAATAATTAATCAACCAATATATTTTGTCCTATATCACAGAAGTTCTTATACAATATGGGCTTTCTCCTCAGTTGAGATTTTTTTTTGCATAAACAGGGTGATAATTTTATATAGATTACACTAATTTGAATTTTTGACATCATTTTTAATTATGTATGCATGGTACTTGTATATGAACCAGGATTCATGACATTTACAATTTTTCTGGCAACCAAAACATTTTTGTTGACACCAATCATTGCCTGCAAGGGTTTTTGCCTGTACAAGTAAAATCATCTGGCATTAACTATCGAGTAAAATCTGTAAAGTGGCCATTTGTGTTCAGCGCTGCTGTGCATGAGTTTAAACAAAAACAATGTTATGGGAAGCTTCACTTATTTGTTTAAAAAACAGGAGGTGTTGATTGTATTAAAAATAAAGTTAATTGTTTGTGAATAAATTAGCCAGACTAAAGTATTATTCTGAAATCCTCAAGTAAAGCACAACTCACTATAATTTTCTGTCCAATTTATTTCTCAGGTATAATGAAAAAACAAATGAACTCATCTGTGATAAAATTAATGTGGCATATCCAATCATTAATGGAATTCCAAATCTAATTCCCACTGATGCAAGACTAATCAAGGAAAGCTCTGACTCATCACCACAAAACTGATGTGTACCATTTTTCTAAGAATTTGCAGGATATAATGAACTAAGTAACATGTACTATGTAATATAAATTCTGAATTTATTTTTGTCTTTAATAACAAATTATTGATTCTTTAATTAATATAAATATTAAATATGTGTATCTGGTCTTTGTGCTTATTGCTTTTTGTATCACTGTACATATAGTACTGGTATGCATATTTCCTCAGCCAGAAATTTCCAGTTGTTTTGTTGTTGGAGTTGAAAATCACAATTAGAGGTTTGCAAGCTGTTTTTTGCCACTGGTGCAAATCACATTTTACTCTTTCTAATGCCAGGTAATTTTATACTTTGAGGGTAAACCTTTGCAAACGTTTGAGGATTACAATTAACTCTTTGAAGCTCATCACATCACAAGTAAAGTCATTTGACATTAGCCAGAGTAAAATACCAAAGAAGGTACTTGAAGGCAGCATGGTAGACACGGACAACAGTGCATTCCACAAACTGAAAAATGCAGATGGTTCACTCAATCAAAATAATCTTCAATGTCAATATTTGGATCCAGCAAGTGTTCACCATATCTGCTGACATCCATCTGATTTAAAATTAAATTCTCCAAAGTCTCTTCAAGGTCTGTATCACCAATAAGCAAAGCTCCATGTATTCGTCCTTCATAAACAATCACTTTTATATACTCCTGACCTTTGGTACATCTGAGAAGAACTTGATAGTCATCTTTAAGACCTTGTCCATTAAATTTTCCAAGCAAGATTACCTTATACCCAAAGAAACGTGTTGCATGTGCAAACAGTTCAAAGCAAAAATCCATCATGATCTCTTCACCGATTATATCAGCCACCATACACTTTGCAGCATATGCACCCATCTGATTCCCTTGGGTCCAGAGTCTCATCTGCATCCATGTATCTGAGTGATCCCATGATGGAGTACAAACATCGCCAGCCGCATAAACATCACAAATGCTTGTTCTCATATGGTCGTCAACTTTTAAACCCCCATCATGTGCAGTGTCAAATTTAGCACACTTTCTGAATACCTCTGTATTTGGGACAACTCCTGTAGCAGACAACAAAAAGTCACAACCAAATATCTTTTTGTTTGTAAGTTGAACATAAATATTCCATTCCTGTTCTAACTGGGTACCTGCATGATCCTTGGATAATTCATATTCTTCTGGAGTTAGGATGGCCAAAACTTCACTACTATACTCTATTTTGACATTGCTTTTAGATTTGTCATTGTGTGTACTTTTATTCATGTTTTTTACCCAGTCATAACCAAGAGCAGCAGCATGTTGATCACCTGCTGTTAAAAGACAGATCAGTTAATTGCTGAGAATGAATTGATTGGGGGAACATGAAAAGGAAGGAATAAAGAGAGCTCCAAGAAGTTGACAAAAAGGAAAGTACAAATAAAGAGGACAAGAAAGAAAGGGGGGAAGAAGAGAAATTTATTATGAATTATTTCACCAAACACAAGACAGTGTAATTTTTCATTATTTCTCTCGAGAACAAGTGTGATTTCCTATTAATACAATTTTAATCAATTTTACGCAGTTTTGAAAACATATTCATAATGTGGTATAATACCACAAGAGATAATAATACCACATGTAATAATACATACCAGTAATAATAATACATAATAATAATACCACAAGAAATAATACCACATGTGGTATTTTTTCCTTAATACCCATTAAAAAATAAATTTAAACTTAATACTAGAGTTCTTAGCCAATTAGAAGGAAGCAATTTGATTGAAATTGTATTATGAAAGGAATTGTATAAGTAAGAAGTCATACCTGTACTACAGTCCCATTTTTCAAAAGATGAAGAGCTTTGAGGTTCTTTAGGAACTACCTTGTCATCATTAATGTCTGATATTAACTGAAGACTTCCCAAACAAAACTGTGCAGCTCCTTTGTCAAGGTAGGCATTGCCAATGCTTTCATCTTTTATAACCCATATCACTTGGCAACCACTTAATTCATAACTAAGTAACATAACAAAAAAGACATATATGTACATAATGAGTGAGAAAAATTAGGCAAATAGTATACCATATATAAATTATTTGAATATGGTAGCTAATTCACTGAAAACTGCAAAGGAAAATTGAAAATGGAATAGCCAAGGGTGTACATAGCATTTATAGGAAAAAACCAATAACTCTTGAGTGGAATTAAAACTCGGCATTTATTGCAGAGGAAATCACATTAAGTAATTTATCCTTATACTTATACTTATGCAAGTATCAAAATTGACATAGCTTGACAATGAAAGATTGGGTGTAAATTGCTGACTGCATTTCATTTCACAGACCAACCACTACTGATCTTAAATTAAATCATTGATCAAATATATTCAAGAAAGTGAAGTAATGTTGGATACTGACATTTTCAAATGGTTTTTGGCTGTGTGAAAAATCTTTTTGCGATGGCTTTTAGCCAATCAGAAATGCAAAACGATTTTCTCACACGTGCAAAAAACGTTTCATCCAATCACAATAAACTACGCAATGTACGTTGGATGACAATTGGGTGTTTGACATTCATAACTGCTCAAAAGACCACCAAAAGTATGGTGAAGTGATTGCTGAAGTCAGTTCATGGGGAATATATTATATTGAACTAGGTGACGGTTGTTATGTTGTATTTATCTTTTTTTACCGATATTGCTGGTTAAGAAAACAATTTTTCAAATGGCGTTTGAAAATGTCAGTATCTGTATTATAAACAAACTTCATCATGGACTGGACAGTTGAATGGTATTTACATACTTCTCAAAAAACTCACTCATTCGTTTTGTGAAAACAAATTTACACATGCATTTAACTGTCCAGTCAATAAAGAAATCTATATATTCCACATCTTGGCTGACAATAGCCTCTTGAGCATGAGGTCTAGCTGGAGAGAGAGACATGGCATGTAATATCACAGCATGTAATGTAATTAACGCATTGATGGCAATATGCCAGGCTGTAAATGGGTTGATATTACACATAGCTTGCAGTATGTATAAGTTATATATAGCTTACACAAGTTCCATTGCAATGCCACCATTACCAATAATGGCAACCCTATTGGCTGAAGACAGCCTATCCTGAAAATACCCAATGCTTTGCAAATCACGTAGTCCAAGAACATGTCTATTTTTTGAAATTAACTTAGGCCTTGCTCCAGAACATATGCATAACTTTTTGTAATAGAATTCTTCTTTACAGCTAGTAATCACTTTATGAGCTGAAAAAAATTAATACAATTTTAAAATGATTTTCACAAGTCCAAAATATGTTAGGTGGAAACTTAATGCCTTTTAAAATGTTTTAGCTGATCACAATTTGACAATTTGTCTTAATACCGGCATTCAAAATTTAAAAAAATGCCATGAACCAGTTAGGTTTAAATCAGAGGCCAGTTGAGCTGTTCAAAGCTTGATTAGCTTAACCCTAGATAAAGTTGAGAAACAAAATTATTGGAGCCTGCTTTGTTGAAAACTTGTTAGTTTTTAACAGAACTGCAGTGAGCTGCTTCAAGCGTTATCGTGTGGATTTTCGACAAAAACTGTGGATTGTAACACACTAAAGTAAAACAGTGGGTTAACTCTTAACCCTGGGTTACTGCTAACCCACCTTCAGCCCAGAAATCAATTTTTGAATTTCAAATTCAATATTTGATTGTGTTTGTAAGTTAATACAGTTAATACAGTGTATTGGTTAGTTTAAGAGCGAAATTAAAAAAAAGCGCCTGCATTCTCCTTTTTTTCAAAATTCAGACAAGAAACTACTAATTTTTTTTACTTGGCCTAACTATAAAAAATAAATTGGAGGTTATCAACTAGGCAAGCAACCAAGTTACGTCATCAAAAATCAAGATTGGCAGGTAGGTATGAAATTTAAAACTTCAAGACTAAATTATCCATTGTACACAATTTTTCTCTCAAACTCCACAGAAATAACAAAATACCTTTAGGATCAAATGAAACCACCGCGGCTTTGATAACTGTCACATTACTGGATTTATTTGACAAGGTATAAAGTGGTTTTTCAACTACATCAAATTCTGTTAAATTTCTTGTCAAGCTCCTCGCATTACAGACAGTTTTTATCAAATCCGAACTTGATATAACACAAATAGTCGCGTCTTCTTTCAATAAGGTGAGATATTCTGTACATGAAACAGCTGCAATACCACCACCAACAACAATGAAATCAAACTTTCTTTGAAGGCTCTTGGCGGCCATCTTCGTCTTCTGGATAAGTTATTAAGTTAGATGATCTGACCGTGAGAAAAAGACCTGGCACTAGAGCGAGAAAATAGAAATCCATTTTGTTGTTTTTCATCACTTATAATATCTTTGCTTTTCCTGAAACTTAGTAATTATGCTTAATCAACAGAACTATAAGTCTGTCATAAATTTGGGAACGAAGCAAAGTATAATTCAAGAGAAAACTAGCCGTTTTGGTCGAAAAATGGGTTTCTATTTGACAACTAGTGCCAGTCCTTTTCCGTTTTTTGCAGATCATCTGGATATGAGTCATTATCATTATGACTAAACCACTAAACGCGCAGGTGCTCCTGGGCTGGCGTGAGAGGGGAGGGGGATTTCGATATCGTTCGTTTTCAGTTTATTTGATCAGTGTCCGAAAATTGCTCAAGAAAGTTACATGTTTTGTTAATCGTACAACTTGCAAACCGCTCGACCTTCAAAACTCTAATCAAATCTTACTAAAATTTGAAACAGTTGAAGGTTGACGAGAGTTGCGAAGAGTGCGTATTAGAGTCATTGAGAGTTAGCGGTCAAGCAAGTTAGCTTGTTATACACTCTCAGACTCACTGAAGTCTCATCCTGTAACCATGGTGTAGAGCGCCTTTACGAGAAATACCCAATCAGTTTACAGGATTTCAATTACATTTCGGAATTTCCACACAGGGGTGTGTTATACTGTTTAGGCGCACACTATACTAGTAAAAAGGCACAAATTTGTTACGGTTGAATATGAATAGCTTTGAACAACGTTACGCTGCATTTTTGCGAGTGTGCGCTGGGCTTAGAGCAATTGCCTTTTTTCAAATTAGCTGGGGCTTTTAACTTTAGTCCCTCCCTTCACTCAGTACTCAAGGCACTCAAGCTGCCATATCTTTATCAGTATACACGAAAAAACATTTCAGTTTTGGCAATTTGGACGAAGCAGAAATTACATCGGTTTGTTCTTTCCGGCGATATTTCATACTTGAATACCTGACAAAAACTATTTACACATTCCTATGTCAAGAGACCACGATTTTTTATTTAAACTGATATTCCTAAATCATTTATTTCGTGTACTAATAGTTATTTCTGCATGAGTGGTTGATGCGAAAAAAAGTGTTTTTTTAACCTTACACACTTTATGCCCTTGTAAAAAACGCGTCCTTCCTGAAATGGAGAAGTACAGCGTAACAAAAGGGGGGGTAACGGGGGGGTGTGCCAATCCCGAAGCACAAAAAATTATATTCAACGATCACGAGACATGAAAAATAACTACGTCGTGAATTAGCTATCCATTTCGAGATCGAAAAATAGGCCAATTCGAAGCACGAAAATACTCCATTACCCCTCTCTAATTAAGTGCTTGAAATAATCAACAGAAACAATTTACGTGTTTTTAATTACATAGTTCATAAATAATTTGTATTAAATTGGTCAATTAGTCTAATTGTGAATTTCGGTACAAAACGGTCGTATTTTAACCATGAAATTCTGCCAGAGCACAGAAAATGGCGACCCAACCAGACTAGAATTACGCGACCAACAGCTGAAACTTATGGCGTACGTAGAGGATATTACACGGTTGCGAGAAGATATGGGTTTTATGTTGGAGTGGCAAGAACATGGATTTGATGTTCTAGTAGCAAGAACAACGTGTAACGGTTCTGTTTATTATATGGACTTATTTATAGTGACACAAATACACAACTAAAATAGCCTATAGCTAAATATAAATTAAAGAACAAACCGCGCTACAACAGGAATGGTTTAGAAAGTGTTAGTGTTCTTTATTGCCTCTGGCTTGATTCTGAAGAATCTATTGTTACGATTCTTCTTCAATCCTTGAACTAGAAGCCATTTGTAAAACAGCGAAAAAGGCGGGAAATGTTATGTGTTTATATGGAGAAGTAAGTAAGTAGAAGAGTTGGCTTGGGTTGTAGGGAATGGATACCCTTCTACCCGAGTCAACTTTGCTGTGCGTTTAGATGAGAAGTTGGCGATGGTGTTTGCTGCCTGTTTAATTACATGTAAGAGCACTTTGCTTCGACCTTGAGCAGGGACAACTTTGCCTCGGCTAGCCGAGCTAAAAGCCGACCTAAAACCCAACTCTTTCCCATGTAAACAGAACCTTAGGTGCTGTTTACATCGGAGGGTTGGCTCGGGTGATAGGGACACCCTCCTATCCGAGTCACCCTGGGCGAGCTAGTTTCTCCTACAATTTCTCTTCATGCAAGATAACCGTTTACATGAGAGCGCCTTTCACTTGGCTCGGTTGATAGGGTCACCCTGGGGAAGGGTCATCCCCTTTTGAAAAAGGGTGACCCTGGTAGGCGAGTCAAGTTTTCATCATATAAACGTTTTAGCTCGGCTAGCCAAGGCAAAGTTGTTCGTGCCGAAAGTCCAAGCAGGCTGCTCTTACATGTAATTAAACAGGCAGCAAACACCGTCGCCAACTTCTCATCTAACCGCACCCCAAAGTTGACTTGAGTGCAAGGGTGTCCCTACAACGTGTACCAAGTCTTCTCCATATAAACAGGGCCTTAGTTCCCAATAAAATATCCTTATCCATGTAATAAATGAACATATTGGTTGGCGCACCTCCCGTGTTATACAGTTTACATGGAATGCACCCCTCCCAGTTAGTGTGCCCCATGCCCCGGTTTTCTGTATGGTATTTAACAAATAGATTGGATTTTGCCGTGCGTGTGTACTGTAATATATAGATCACAGATGATGTCAAAGTGTGTAAAGAACTGAAAAGTACGGCACGAGACGAAGTCGAGTGCCGTGACTTTTTGTTCTTTGCACACTATGACATCACCTGTGATCTATTGTACACACGCACAAGAAAATCCAATCTATTTGTTTTATTCATCAAAAAAGTACGAAAAACCACAAGCAAAATCTTGATGACGCCATCTGTGCATCTATACGTTAATAACACACGGCTCAAATCCAATCAAATTGCTTGTTTTACTGTAATACGATTGTTGTATATAGGTTATTATTCGTTGGCATAAGACACTGACCTGTATTTAATATATTAACCAGTTATACCAATACAGTTCATAAACAGGAGAGATGTATACCATATATTCCATCTCAATTGATATTAACATGACCCAGAATTTATGCCATTGGGATTTTCCCAGAATATCAAGTAGCTTACAATTCTGTTTATAGTTTCGTTTCGCCCCTCATTCAGGTTCGCACGGTCGAGTGGAGATGACAGAATTTAAAAGATTCTCTATCCTGTTTTGTCTTAGCTTGCTCACGGCAAAAATCAATGGATTTGGTAAGTAAACTCTAAATCTTTTGTAAAACAAAGAAATAAGTCTGCTATGTGACAAGCCGCAAGTACCTAAAGTCAAAACATTGTAAAATTCACAATATTACTTTTTGACGCCGGAAGGTTTTACCCATTCAAGAACTACGAAACGAATTGAGTTTTTCAGTTTCACCATCCATCATGGCTGATCCAATATCATAATATGATCGAATTCTATTAGTTTGCTCTAGCTACGAACGCAAGGCTATTTCTTTTGTTTATCTCGCAAAAATTAAAGGTGAAAGTGTTCAGATATATACTGGTAACTTTTCGTAAACCGTATAAAATCGTTGCTTGAATTAGTTAAACATAAAGCTTTTACTATTTTTATTAGTCGTAAAAGACGTTTACGAATACTTTTACTGTTATATTATTAATTGTACAGTCAGCTTACCGAAGCACTTTGCACGGGATCTTATGACATGTCGGTCAACATTGCACGAGTATTCAATTTCAATGTTACCAAGCTAGTTAATTTTAATTCTGAAAATAAATTTGAGTAGTACGCACTTCTACATTAAGTAGTGACCTTGTACAAAAAAAGGCAAAAAAAGGTACAGAAGTTGTTGGTAATTTTTGAAAAATATATTTAGAATTGCGATCAACAAGTTGTTTTACATATTAGTTAATCAGTGTGTGGAGACATGTGGATGTTTTAATCCTTCCCGTACTAAAGTGTGCAGAATTGGCCACTTCAGCATTTTACTCTCAGTTTACTGCCAGACAATTTTAGTTGTTAGGGGCGAACCTCCAGTAATTAAAGTTTGTAATAATATTTGGCATTAATACAAATTATTGTGGGATTTTATTGCAGTGATGATATACCAGACTGAACAGCTGCAAAGAGCAGGGCCAAAAGTTCAGTATTCAATTAATAAATACTGATGAATAGCTAATGGTATATTACAATACCTAATAGTACATTAGAATACCTAATATTACATTAGCATAAAAGTCAAATAAATTGTATTAAGGCACTGATTGTTCAGTAATGGTTTAGAATAAAGTACTGGCTGATACAACTAACAGATGTCTAATATTATTTGTAGATGTTTCCAGTTGGGCTTACCATCAAAAAGCAAGTGACCTTGACACAGGCTGTTTACATAATTTGACATTGGATGATCGTGTCACAGAGTATACATTTACAGTTGCTGAAGAGCAAGAGTTTCTCTTGGAGCTGTTTAATAAAACAAATGGCCAAAATTGGAAGCACAAGAACAAATGGGGAGATAACAACACCCACCATTGTCAGTGGGAAGGTATACAGTGTTATCCGAACATCAGTTACATAAAATGGATTCAGTTGGATTCTAATGGCATGGAAGGTACTCCACCAAGTTTTTGGAAGTTTAGAAATCTTCAAGGGATATGCATGTCACGTAATCCTAATATAACAGGATCACTGTCAGATATTGTTTCGGCAAATATGACTAGACTGCGAAGGTTGTCAGTGTCATTTACAGACATTGATGGCACAATACCATGGGACACAATTATTCAATTAGAAAATCTTGAGAAGATACAGGTATGTTGTATGACTGGTGCAGGCTTGACAGGTCATCTTTCAGAAGATATTGGAAGATTATACAAACTGCAGGTGTTAAGCCTTGGAGAAAATCATCTCAGAAGCCCACTACCACCTAGCATAAGAAACTTAACAAAACTTTGGTTTTTGGATTTAGAGTATGTAATACTAACCAAAGGAGATTTGTCCTATTTCTCCAACATGACACAGCTGAAGTATTTGCACATGACCAATTGTAACTTTAGAGGAGAATTGCCAAATGATTTTGGGAAAACACATCCTAATTTGGAGGAGGTGATACTTTTAGGCAATGAACTTCATGGAGAGTTACATGAAGATATGTTTTTTGGCTTTCATAGCTTGCAGCTCTTGTCATTGCATGGAAATAAACTGAGTGGTTTGATACCTCACTCACTTGGTAATGTTCATCGCCTAAAAGTGCTTGACTTGGCCTACAATAACTTTAGTGGTTTCCAAGAAAACATGACATTCAGTGATAATTTGGAAATTCTTTATCTGAGTGGAAACCAAATGAACAGTAATTTAACTGACTTGATTGTGCATTTACAGAAATGCGGAAATTTGAGAATTTTAGTTGCAAGAGGGTGTTCATTTAGAGGGCCTGTGACAGGAAAAACATGGAACTTTCCATTCCTCACTTACCTTGATTTAAGCAATAATTCATTGTCTGGGCAAATTGTATCTGCTGAGACATACAGCATGCCATACTTGTTCCACATTAGTCTAGCAACAAACAACTTTAGTGGAGACATCAATACAATGACTTTCTTTGCACCTTTGAAGGCACTCACTTACCTGAACATCACAGATAACCCTTTATTACATGTTTCTTTGCAAACATACCTAAAACCAAATTATGACTTTACTCACCCCAAGCAAAACTATTCTTGTCCATCTGTTGAAATCACCAGTACAAGAGGCATTGCAGACATGGATCCTTCAACATACAGGTACTCTTTGTGTTTTTGTAGTTATGGTTTTTATGGCTACAACCACCACTGCCTGCCATGCATGAAGGGTGGTACCTGTGAGAAAAAAGCATCCTCATTAATTGTAGGAAATCAACTACAAAAAGGTAGCAATATAAATGAAGTAACAATGACTATTAATGAAGGTTACTGGCCACATGGAAATAGCTTTAATGATGTCAAACGTTTAGTTAAATGCTCAGAAAAGATTGGGGAGAAAGTCTGCAGCCCTTCAGGGATATGCAGTTGTAGACTAAACATGACCAATGGCCAACTAAAAACATCTTGCAATGAATCATGTGTTTGTACCCATGGAAATGAAGGACAGTTTTGTTCCAAGTGCATTGCAGGTTATTACAAAAGAGGCTATTCATGCGTGAAGTGTCCGGACTTTAGGAAGAATTTTCCTGTTGTGATGACAGTTTGTTTTGTGGCGTGCCTTATAGTTTCAGTTATGCTATTGACATCTTTTAGAAAACACAAACGACTTTCTTTGATTATGATAGGCATTTTAGTGATTGTACTTATTATCCTTCACCTATCTTCTGTCATCCCAGGTTGGTTCTTCATCATTGTTGCTGCTGTGTGGATTGTAGGCCTTTCCACAGAGTCACATGACTTGCAAAGTACAATTTGCATAACTGTGTTTTACTTCCAGTCATTAGATGCTATGTTGTCAGAGGCAAGCATCTGGCCCAAGTCAGTTATTCTTTTTAAGTATAAACTTACCAACATTTTCAACTTTGAGCTTGCCCAGTTAACCTGTAGCTTCTCCGGTGTTTCAAAACCAGAAATACTCTTTTTTATAATACTTTTATTGCCATTGGCTGGGATTTTGCTGATATGGTTGGCTCATGTCTTGAGCAAAATATTTGGTGGATTTATTTCAAGCTCCATCTGCAAACGTCTCACCATACAGGTGCTTATTTTGGTGTATTTTCCTGTAACAAACAAAAGTCTTAGTGCTCTATCACCCTGTGCTTCCCAAGATGGTTTGCCATATCTTGCAGATGCACCATGGCTGGACTGCAGTGGTACTTCTTTTAAATGGTTAAGAATCTTGGGTTATCTCTCTTTGCTACTTTTTGTCATTACAATACCAGCATTTGTGTTTTTACCATTACTGCGATCAGGCTTGGATGCAAATGGTAACCCAGTTTCACCAGAAACAGACATCTGGTTGAAACCATTGTATGAGGAATTTAAACCACCTTACCGTAGATGGTTTCCTCTAATTTTCCTTGCCCGACGTCTTCTTCTTGCCGTTATGCTGTCTTTAGTGCCAGAGACTTCGTGCTATCAGATTTTAGGTATTACTATTCTTCTTCTTGTCTTCGTAATCATTATATTAACAGCAAGGCCTTATCAAGAATATTCCAGCAAATTTCAATTTGAAAACGTGTCAGATGTTGTTGTGTCCATTGTTTTGTTGTTGTCTTTTGTTGGACTTGCTTTTCTTGGAAACAGTTCACACATTGATGACTTTTTGATAAACATCATTGTTTGTATCAATCTTGTCATAGTTCTGTTTTGCGTTGGTGGCCTACTTATTTTGTTCGCTATCAATTTGTTAAAAAAGCCAGAAGAGTATGAACTGATACCAGATGCATAAACAGACGACTGGAATAACATTGAGCACGAATCAGAGTTGCAGCAAATTAAGCTGGGTTTCCATTTGGCGGAATTGAATTTGAACAAAAGAAATTCGCTTCGCGCGCAAAATTTCGCCTAGTGGAAAACCGGCTTTTTTATAGCTAGCAAATGATCGTAGCTGAATTTTAAAAAAAAGGATTTTACATAGGATTGGCAAAGTATGGTAATCTAAGTTTTATTTGCATATTATATGAAAAGACATTTTACAAGAAAAATACCGTAAGGAAATGGTTATATTATATATGTATATATGCATTATGTTACTACAGTATGTTGAAGCTATAATTCATGTACTGCAATCTCTATATAGGCAGTTTTTCTGTAAACTGTTTTAAAGGATTTATAACTTTCGCTGAGATATATAAAGAACTACCTTTTGTGAGTATACACTGACATTGTGTCAGTGTATACTCACAAAAGACACACGTGCGTTTTGGTTACAGTAGTGGTTTACAGAAAAATATTGTAATTTCGCAAGTACTGGGACCACAGTACTAGTGTATATAGGGAAAAACAGTATCAGTTACAGCGGAACGCGCACATCTCATTACGTCTTTGGCTCAGCAAACAAACTATGTTGAACTGGCTGGCCGCTCCGCCTCTCACCAGTATTTTATCATCAATTCTAGACTCCAATATATTATCGAAGAGAACTTTTTAAAAGTTTATGTAAGTACTAGTTGAGATTTTTTTATAAAAACTGTTGTTTTATCATTTGTTGCTTTTATTATAAAAAATCTTTTTTCTGCGTTACTATGTTGGTTAATTATTAACTACGTCCTCCGCAGGCCTTTCGGTCCGGGCCGGAGAAATTTGTGGGCGTGAAAGTCGACATGCAACAAACTTAAAGGGGGAGATAAGTCGTTTCTGAGTATGCGCGAGGTGTCTGTATACAGGAGACTCCTCCGGAAGTCATTATCACTTGTTCCAGTCCATGCTTGACGCGCGCCAAAGCTAAAACAACATTGAAACATGGTGGATCCTTCGACATCGTCTTGTCCGTCGAATGTTGGTTCATCAAGTGCGAGTATAAGCACAAGCAAGGAGAAAAGAAAGGCATATGTGGCACGTAGAGATGCCTCAAAGGTGTATTTGCTCGATGCATTCGACCAATGGAGACAATTTAAAGAAAACAAGAACTTAAATTCTTTGCTTTCAACAATAACATGCGGAATACTTCATGTCGGTGTAATGATGTACATCAAAACAAAAGTTGTAAACAATTATTGCGCATGCTCAGAAACGACTTATCCCCCCTTTAAATAAATCTGTTAAAGTGTATATGAAACAAAAATTATTATTATGTGAAAGATCTCTTAAAATGGTTTTGGAAGTTATTTCACAGTTTTTCATTTACTTTTTTCGTTGTTCAGATATTTCAATTTGTTTACGACGTGCACAAGTTACACGTCACACTTCACATTCCTGCATAATGACCTGACACAGAAGGTTTAATGTAATAAGTTTTACCATACTAAGACGACTTCTAAAAGCCTTATCTGTTTTACTAGAACAACAACATATTAGCCACAGGCTTTCAAAAAATTTTACTCACTGACAATGAAGATATTTAACTTTTTGTGTCAACTCATTATGCATCAATGTGTGACGTAAAACCTGTGCACGTCGTAAACAAATTGAAATATCTCAACAACAAAGAAAGTAAACGAAACACTGTAAAATAACTTACAAAGCCATTTTAAAAGATCTTTCAGATAACACAATAATAATTTTCGTTTCATATACACTTTAAACAAACGTAGCTTTATTTATTGTTTGAAATAATGTACTACACGGTTGCTTGGTACAAGATGCTTTTTACTTGCACTGCCATCATTTATCGTCCGTGGTTTATAAATTTGCTGCATGTATCAGTGGCTACAGTTGCATGTGCTACATACCTAATTACATGCCTTAATCTGGGTGCTTTAAAGCATATACTATATACATATATATAAAACCTATAACAAACTAAATAAATGAAAAACGTTCGTTTAGACCGTTGGGTTGGGTGGTACCTAGTTTGAAAATGA
>JAOBAZ010105330.1:0-11479 GCA_026546875.1 Pteroeides caledonicum | reverse complement strand
GTATGTAAAGAAATCGTCTTCAACTTAACCCTCATTATATATGTAAACGAAATCGTTTACATATATAACGAGGGTTACTTTGAAGACGATTTCTTTACGTACAGTATACTAATGCCACAAACACAGAAATTATTTAATAACCAAAATTACCACCATGGCTATGCAGTGAACTAGAATGAGGCTCATACCTGCACTATAAACCAAATAATGCAAGAAAGATGTCATTTTTGGTGCATTCGAGTATTGAGCTACCTATACCTTAATTTCCCTGGGTAGTAACCACTTGTAAGTGGTTAGTGTTTGAACAGATTAACAATGTCAGTGCAAATCCCCTAAAACAGTACGAACATAAAAACAGTTGCCACCGAAAAAAATATAAACAACTGTGTTCTGCAAATCACCGAGTCTAAAATCTAACATCTCATTAAGGCAAACATACTGGCTGATCTGACCGTGAGCAAAAGGCCTGAAACTAGCAGGAAAATAGAAACCCATTTTGCTGTTTTTAGTCACTTATAGCTTTGCTTTTCGTAGATAAAACTTGCTGAAACTCAGTAATTATGTTTAAAAAAACAAAATTATAGCTGTCATCAATTTGGGAACGAAGTAGAGTATATTTCAAGAGAAAATTAGCTGTTTTGATTGCAAAATGGATTTCTATTTGACAACTATTGCCAGTCCTTTTCCGTGTTTTCAGATCATCTGGTATACAGTGCTACTACATTATCTGCGATTGCGATAATCGTAGTTGTCTGCGACGATCTGCAATTGTTAGCAACAGCATAGAGATTTTACGTGAAACTTTTCACATATTTAGCAGTTTACCACGTGTTCGCTTTTTAATTTTACTTGCAATCCGTATAAGTTCGTAGCATTGGTTATGTGTATTGTTTGCTTAGTTATGTGTATCGTTTACTTAAGGCGGCAGTGTCACCCGCTGCGCTTCTGGTGATTAACTTGAAAACATTAGGCCAATGTTTTCAAGTTTTGTAATTCAATATGGCGCCCGATCTGGGTGGCACATGAAGGCTCAAGGTGGAATTCAGGTCGAAAAAAGTGTTTTCAAGCAAACAAAAGTACCACAAATCATAGCGGGAAGAGCATAAAAGGATATACCTAAGTCTTAACATATTTAATGCGTGGAAAGAGGCAAAAATTGTGGCTGGGTATGAGCGTTCGAGTGACAGCGATTTTGCTGTGCATTTGTTATATTTGACTTTGAAGTCTCGTCAGAGGTACGTTTTCAAGTTTATTTCCAATTTTATTTGAAAAACAAAGGCAACTAATATGCAATTTATAGCGGGTATTTAGGTATTTATTGGTGACACTGCCGCTTTAAGTGTGTATGAAACGAAAATTAGCATTATGTTATCTGAAAGATCCTTAAAATGGTTTTGCAAGTTATTTTACAGTTTCCGCTTACTTCTTTCGTTGTTGAGATATTTCAATTTGTTTACGACATGCACTGTTTTTGCGTCACACATTTATACATAATGAGTTTTCATAGTGCGTTGAACATCTCCAATGTCACTGACCTAAATCTTTCGAAAGCTGTGCGATGCACCGAATTATTGACAGTACATCCACTCACAATGAAAGTATTAAAGATCTTTATTAAACAATATCTCTCGCTTACACAATCACTCACTGTTTTTATCGCTCTCTGTCCACTATTGACAAATTAGTCCCCGGAATTTGAATCCCCGGTCACTACTACCGACTGATTCGGCACAGTGATAAAGTATGCTTCTAAAAATAAACAATATAATACAATAATAAACTTTTGTATACCAAACGTCTGTATCAATTCATTACCCATAAATGTGTGATGTAAAAACCGTGCACGTCGTAAACAAATTGAAATATCTCAACAACGAAGGAAGTGCACGAAAAACTGTAAAATAACTTGCAAAATCGTTTTAAGAGATCTTTCAGATAACACAGTACTAATTTTCGTTTCGTACACACTTCAAAAGGCCTAATAAAACAGTGAAGGACCTTCGGTCGAAACGTCGGTAACCTGGAAAAATGCACTTGGCAGTTCCTAAATGATATTTTGAGTTTGTTATTCGAAATACACTACTTAGTCACCTCAACAGGAACAAATTCAACTTTCGGATAAGCCTCTTTCTTTAGATTCTAAAACAAAAAACAAATATTGGAATATACGTCCGATGTAATAATAACGTAACCTCAGCAACAGGGAACAGGGAAGTACGTACCCCCTTCTAAAAAAATTAACTGCTAACAAAAAACTAAATGTTAATTCTGGCGCTTTTTCTTAGGATCGAACTTCCTTTAACGACAACACGAATTTTTTGAAATTAAAGTGAGTTGGTTTTGAGAAATGTGATGGCAAATGTCAAAAAAAAACACATTATGACCAAAAACATGTGGGCAGCGTTTAGTAGTCAGCGGCAATTTGTGAAGTTACCGAGATCCACTCGATAACTATGCATCATTCGCTTCACAGAAATGCTCATGGCAACTTTCATTGGTTTTTATGGCTCCTTGATTAGACTATGAAAATAAAATGAAATGAAATGTGAAATTAAATAAACTAATGAACATAATAGTAGTTTGAACGAAAAAACAATTATTCAACTCGGTGTCGGTTAATAGTTATAAATATCCAAAATGGCGGACATAAGGTCATAGTAAGCAAACTTCGAAGAAAAATATCTCAAAAACGAAACGAGATATGACAACATTTTAAAAGACATAGTTTTATACGATACGTTTTTCCTTTAAGACAATTATCAATTATTGGACGGGGTTGAGCAAAATTTCGCGATTTGTAAGCGGCAAGCAGATCAATTATTTGCCGATAATTCACGATATTTACTAACAAATCACGATATTTACTGAGAAATCACGATATTTTGCGACAACCGAGTTTAATAATTGCTTTTATCATTTACTTTTTTAACATTAAAAATATATAATTTTCTTTTAGTAAAACAGACAACTCAGCTTCACTTGACTGAGCGAAGCGAGTCGCCATTATTTACAATGATTGACAGTAATGCGCATGCTCTGAATATTATCAGCAGTGGGCCCGCCTTTTTAACAAATGCATATGCTCAGACCTATATCCGCACGCAGTTATTGGCAGGTAAATTTACCAATAAAAATTGAGAGCACCAGTAAGTGAATGATAATTAACAATTATTGAACGAGGCTGTGCATGATATGAAGCATTATTCAGCCGAGGTTTCTGTTAGCCACCGAAGCCGCAGGCCAAGGGGCATAACACAAACCGAGGCTGAATAATTCTTCATCTCATGCGAAAACCGAGTTCAATAATTGTTTTATTATTTATTGAAGCGAGATTTAATATTTTCTATTTCGACGCACTCTTTGAAACAGCAAATTAGCTATGCTGCTGGTTACAAAAAAATGTTATTTAATTCATACAACACAAAAAATTGAAATTGAAATAAAACAGCAACAGCTGTCATTACAAACGAATCATTGACTAAAAAGTTTAAACGTTATTGAAGTAGTGGCGAGTTTTCCCCGGAGAAACGTCATATCGCTTCATGTTCGCCAAATAATCACGTAGCAATAATTTTCACAATAATGACGCCTCATTAAATCTCCATATTGACGCATCATTAATTCCTCATATTTACTCGTCATTGTTGCAATGAACACCATATTTGGCAGAGCGCGCGCGCGCGCAGAAGATTCACTCAAGTCGGAGCCTTTGGAAATTGTGTCTTATCGCATTACGCATTCTGTCGGCCATATTACTCTGGTCAGTAAACTGCATGTTAATTAACAAAACAGCCGATAAACACGCTGAACGGGCTAGTTCGCCGTTATTCTGGCAGTAAACTGCATAAAATATAGGGGAGACGTTGTACGGCTGCGTCAACCTTCTGTTTATACCCTATTCTGCGGCAGCACGTCACCAAGCAACGGCTATTGAGCCAATTGAGGTAAGGTAGTAGTATCTATGGTTGGCAAGAAAATTTCAATTTGACCAACAATGGTTTAAATAAGCTAAAAAAAATCGACACCTCTTGAACTAACTACGTTAAAAATGGCTTTAAATGTAGGAAAGTTTTACTAAATGTTTTTTCAACAACACTTTTTTCAATAAGACGTGTGTTCACAAAACGAAAACTACGAAATGTTTTTAGAAATTTCCCGCGTCTCGATGCGGGATGCCTGTTGCCATGCATAAATTTAATTTCCAAAACACGTATACGACGAAGTATGCAACAAGGTACAATTTGTTTGTAATTACCAATAATTTATGGCAAACTAATGTAAAATTTCGCCCAGTTAAGCTCTCTTGTCGGTTTTTTGACTCGCTTGTTAAAGAAACTGTTGTACATTATAATCATAAAACTATCCTGCATTTAATTTAGAAGCTGCTATTTTTTAGTGTAGTTCGTTATCGTTCGTTATTGTTTTAGATTTTTTTTGTCTAGTTTAAAACATGGACGGTCAAAATAAAATTTTCTTGCCAACCGTTTTACAATATCTCAATACGTGTCGCTTGGTGATCTGCTGCAGCGCGCGCTCAAAACATAAGAAAACTGGTAAGACCTGTGTGTTTGTTTGTCACACCCACCTAGTGAGCTCGATACTTACTTTATATAACTGAAGGGACATCTTTGGATTGTTGAGTGACGCCAATATATAATTGTAGCAAGGCATTTCCAGTCCTTTTCAGGGGCGGATCTGGGCATTTGACTAACCCTGGATCCGCCAATGCTTTTGCTCGGTCTAGCACGCACTAAACTGTGCAAAAGACCGAACAAAAGGACTAGGAATGACGTATTACAATTATAAACTTGGCGTCACTTACCGGTAGTGCGAAAGTTCTCGAGATCTCCCTGCAGTTATACTAATCATAGTCCGTAGAATAGATGGTCGGAAAGTTTGTTAATAACTCAATAGAATCGTGTTGAACTCGGTTTATGCAAACTTTGTGCACCACCGTCATCACGTGCCAATTGTATTTTGGAGCAATCAACCAATAACAGTGCTTTAAATCTCCATTGTTCAAACTCATGGATGACTGCTTTTCCAAATCATTCTTATTGGTTGTTGCCCTCAGTATTCAATAGCCACGTGATCTTGAAGGTGCACAAACTTGCATAAACCTAGACAATAACGTAGATAATGAGTTCTTTTCAACATTCATTGAGCTTCCAGACCATCTACTCTACTATGTATAAATCGAGCTCAGTACACACACCTCATTGTTGCATTACCTATGGAGAGACTCGTGCACTGAAGGGTTAAATGCAACCCTTACCTTCAAATTACTTTTATCACCAAACACGTACAATGCCGCAGGTTCCCAACCGCGGCTTATCATCGCTTTATCAATAGTATCCACGGTAGAAATACGATTACTGGGCTTGCCATTTGACGCGTGCATGTTTAACGTCGCTGCCGACATGTTTACATTCTGTGCCAAGGATTGTTGCTTCGCAATCGCCTTACTTTGTGAAACTGGTGTGGCAGATACTAAATAATAAAAAATATTGTCAGCAAGACTAAACAATGAAATTTAGAGAAAAATGCGTGGACCGGCTGCGTCAAACATTTTCACCGAAGTCCTTCATACGTGTCCAATATAGCGATAGGTAACCGATTGTAACATAACTCAAACGGACAGTCCATATTATATTACCAATGGTCCATTATCACTGATCTCATAATACACTGGATCTAGAGCTTCCTCACCTATCGAAAATGAAGCCAGACTTAACGAACTCCCGGGGACCAAACAGAGGGAAAAAAGACAACCTCATGGGCGACCTGATCAGTTCACGACACTAAAATTGATCTAGAACCAAATAAAAACTGAAGCTCTAACCATTAAAACAGATAAAACCCATGAGCAGCCGACAATTTAAAAAAATAAAGTAAGAAAGCAATTCCGAAAATACAGTACATCTTGAGAGTCAATATATGATTCAAACAAGACACTGGTTGAGACAGGAGATATGAGACAGGACATCTTGAGTCTCAAGATATGATTCAAACAAGACACAGGTTGAGAACCTGTGTCTTGTATGACACTCAAGATGTCCTGTATTTTCGGAATTGGTTTCTTACTTTATTAAAACACATAGTTACCCAAAAAGAAGCTTCCTGGGGTTCGCGTGATCTATCGTTTCTTTTGAATTTGGTCCCCGGAAGTTCTTTAACTCTGGCTTCACTTTCGATAGGCGAGGAAGCTCTATCCAGTGTACTATGAGATCAGTGTCCATTATGTATTACCGCGTTCTTTTACCTCGTTCACTACATGGCTAAAAATCTCACATGCTTGATCAAGGTTGAGAGCTTATCAACCATTGATCAACATTGATATCAAGGTTGATCAAAGGTTAATGAGCGATCAACCTTGATCAAGCTTGAACCATCAAGCTTGATCAAGGTTGATGGGTTTATCAACCTCGGTCATGCTTGATGGCATCATGGTAAACCATACTGACGCATCAACCATGATCGCGCATGATGCATCCAGCTTGATCAAGCTTGATATTTCATCAACCTTGATCAAGCTTGATATCATGCTTCATCAAGCAAGACTTGGTATCAACCTTGATCAAGCATGATATACATCAACGTCGAACAACATTGATATCATCGTGAACAACATTGATGTCAACCGCGATCAAGTATGATATCAATACTGATCAAGCTGGCCAGCTCAACCATGATCAAGCTTGATATCAAGCATAATCATGGTTGAGCGTTTTTAGCCGTGTATGTATTATCTTCTTATACTCTAAGAGTGCATACCACCCATTTGTTAACATATAGATCCGGACCAGTGATAAAAATAACAAATTACAAACCCCAACCCATCAACTGCAGCATCTATCAATGATTGGAGTATTGGACAAACATCAAAAGTTGTGCAGAAATACTTTTGGAAATATTTTTGAAACCACAAAATCAGCCTATGGAAACACTCAGTAATTTCAAATCAACCGAATCATTAACACTTTACTCATATCGGAGATGGAAGGCAAGAGAACTAAACGTTTTACTACAAACGCCCCTAATACCACCAATGCTCCCTAATGCCATCCACTCCCCCAAATACCACTAACGCTCCCGACGTAGTCAAGTTGTTCAAAAACCTACTCACCAATAGATAAAAGATATTTGTCTTGTTCAACATTTGAAGATCGAATGGCATCGGTACTACCGCCACTTGCTGCCACGCCCGACCGAATGATTGCCGCCACCGAGCTTCTCTCGATGGTCGACGACCTGAGGAGAACAGCTTTATTTTTGTGCTTCCACGTGGCCACGGGAAAACGAAACTGGCGATGGTTTTTCTCAAGCCGGAGTATAGAGTCGTCAGTTACAACACGGGGTACGACCAACACTGCTGGATAGCTAAAAAAGCAAACGTCAAGAACAATGAGTAAAGTACTCGGACCTAGGCTACCTTTTATAGTGCAGTTTCCGCTTTAAATTACCAGCAATTTCTGTACCAGACTCCTTATCCCTAACGCCAACACCAACGCTAACCCTAACCCTAGCCCAATCCCAACGAAAAACTCCAAAAACTTGCGACAACAGAAAAGCATTGCATAAATGCTGTAGCAGAAATAGATAATCGAACCTGACTACTTCGTCTCACAACCAAACTCTACGAACACTACACTGAACTGTGACTCGCTGCTACACACCCATAACTTTTATATCTTTACTGCCTGGCATACTATGAAAATGAACGCCGGTAATTCAATTCCAAAATAAAACCAGCTACCAGCCATATAGTCCTTTCGTTTACTAAACCGTTCTTCCTGGAGGGCCATCCCTTATCATCCAGTGAAAAATATAGGAAAAATACAGGAGAAAACCGGAGTAACCGGGGATAACCTGCGAAATTTGGAAGAGTCAAATTGAAAGCACTCTTCCCGCATGTACTGAGGTGACATTTTAATCAGATAACTGCTCAGCGCAGGAATTGAACTCGGGTCTCAGAGGTGGAAGGCAGGGAAACTAACCGCTATAGCACCAATGCCCCATGGGTAGTGGGGCAAAAAATCCACTCCTGTTGCTACAGTGTAGATAATAGGTAAATACAATGTACCTTCGGCAAGCGGCGTATCCAAGGTTCACCACACTAATCCTCCACGGTCCACTCGACGAATCCTGCATCAAATTACCGAAACCAAGCCGCGCGTATTCCTTACAATACGGCATCTTGCTTGTTTTATCGATATCAGCTGCCGAGTCACTCGTAACAGAAATCGGAATATCAGAGAGGTCAACTTGGCCATGGTCCAAATTCTCGAGCGATCCTTCCGACGACGTGGTGCGCTTTCTATTCGGCATTGGGGAAGAAAGCCCATTTCGATGCCTCGCCCGTTTTATAGATCCTTTAAGGTTTCGACGTCCGCTTTCCTTTTTCACAGGAAGATTGGTCGGTCGTGCTTTTTGTCCTTTTCGAGTTGACGTCTGGTTGTCGGCAGGTGGGATAACAAGGCGAACGCACTTGGCCGGGGGAGCACGACTAGTTGTTTTGAACGAGAATGTATTCAGTACCGAGGGAGGGTACCTCAGTTTTAGGATTGTCTTTCGAAACACTTCGACATTCTCCGCCCCAACTTCTTCGTCGAAACACAGTTTTAGCATCTGTTGAAAGACAAGTAATAGATTGAGCATTGGCATCATTGAGCATTGACAGGTACTCAGAACTAACCTATAGCTCTATTTAGACACCGGAAATTATTTCTCGGAACGGGAAATTCTCCGCGAAGCGCATGCGCCTTTCAAATATTACACTCGTCCGTCGGAATATCTTTCGTTCCGCGTACAACTTTTGAAAGTTGAAACGCATTGAACTTTTTTCGTGTCCGCAGGACAAGCATGGGGAAAATAGTCTTTGGAGAATTTTCCGCTCCGCGTAAGCATTATCGGTGTGTAAATAAACCTTAATGTTCGATCGCAATCGGAACGCGTTCTGAGACGCGCTCATGAACGTGCCCAGTCCCGCACATCTTTCATTACGTCAAAAGACACTATAGGAGCTAAAAATAAACAAAAATAAAGCTCTTATTATATTCTAAACATAGCCGCCTCTGGGGTCACTCAAGGACTAAGTTCATCCGATCCAGTTAATATAGAGAGCAGTGGCACAGAATAGATAAACAACCAAAAATCCAACTCGCCGAAAATCCTGTCCCTTTTTTGTACTGTGCATGCCAGAATGCTTACGCCATTCTGGACAGTTTCCCCGGCAATTTTGTCCTTCCCACGATATTTGCCGGTCAAAAAAAAAACAATTAGAGTAATTTTATAATATTGTGCTAAAATCACCTTGGAATCTGACAGCTATAACGTTTGTCTTCCACGTTGCTTTTCGACCTTTTCGCCTGCGGTAAACGCTACAGCGGTGCAGTGTACTAGTGCCGGTACGAGAAAATACTGCCTAAAGAGCGAAAAGGCCGGTGGAACTGGCGAGGATGGCCTGTACAAATTGCAAGTGGCAGCCAATGAGCTCGACGTGTATTTTATATAACTGGAAGGGGATATTTGGATTGCCAAGTGACGCTAATTTTTATAACTGCAGTACGTCAATTCCAGTCTCTTTGCTCGGTCTTTTGCACAGTTTAGTACGTGCGAGACAATACCACACAATTCGATTTAACCCTTTAACGCTTAAAATATTTTTCTTTTATTCTTTGTTCTGTTATTGTTTTTGTTTTGTTGAGCCCTTTGACCCCTGGAAACAAAATCCTGGTCAGAACACTGTAGTCATGCCTACCTGAAACGTGGCTGAACGAAGTTGAATGCATTCTTGCATCCACGCTTGTAAGTGCTCCAAGTAATGCGGCCCAATCTTTTTCTCGCGTATTAACGACCCAAGAGGGAAACTTCGTGTGACGATCATTTCCGATGCTGGCAAACGAAAAGATGAAAACTGCTCAGAAAAGAGATCAAGGACTACACAGACCAGTCCCCCGAAGCGCCCCCCCCTACTTCTAGCGAAGCGCCCCCGAAGCGCCCCCCCTACTTCTTGCACTGGATCACAAACCTACTTCCCCGAAGCGCCCCCCCCCCCTACTTCTAGCACTGGATCACAAAAATCCCCCCTACTTCCCCGAAGCGCCCCCCCTACTTCTAGCACTGGATCACAAGCCTTATTCCAGACTTACTGACAAATTACAGCAACTTGTTATCATGTTGTTAAAAGTACCCAAGACATGAAATTCTTTACTGGATTTTTCGACAAAATATGGTTTCAGCTGCTTGTTTTTGTATTTTATTGGTTGGTTCTCTACAGTTTGCAAGCAATAGAGTGTTTTCACACACGTGATCGCCAGCCATGCGTGGTTATATGATAACCTATACATACCAAACTTGTCAACAGGAGTTCCCTTGAAAATAACTCGGTAATTGGTCAAGAAAACTGCGCCATCAGCCGGGAGAAGACAAGGTCCGCCGTAAGACAGCCCAGTTCCTGTCTCACGCCCGTCTGGAATTAAATAACACCTCAGTCCATTCATCTGTAGCTCTTCTCCAGTTAGCATCGCCGGCCGGATTATTTTCGCCTAAAACGAAAATAATGGTGCATGAACCACAGTAATTTTTGTCTGATATTACTGATATTAGTTTCAATTCACCAATGAGATGTTTCTGTTAAGTAGTCAGGGTGGGCTACGTTTATTTTTGTCAACTAGGGGTTGTCTCTTGTGGAACAAAATGTGATTACCTCTGACACGAAGCACAGGGTCAAAAATTCTCAAAATACGTTAAATTAAATACAATAAAAATATTTTCTTTGTTTCATATGCACTTTAACTATATTCACTTCAAAATCAATGGAATTTCTAGCCATCTGATTGGTTAAAAATAGTGCAATTACTCCCCAAATCACACCATTTTAAAGCATTAAACGCATCATTTACTCACACATCCAACATCCAAATACGGTTTCTGGTTAAAGGAATAAACTTCATTGTGGTGTGAATTTGTGTGATTTCAAAAAAGATACAATGAAGTGCTCGTTACATTTCGTGTCGTGCAATTTTGGACCAAAATCAAACCTGTACTTACAAATCACACTCCCGCTATGTGGTCGTGCGGTTACATAATCACGCGTTTGGTTTTAGTCCAAATTAAATGCACTCGACTCAGTGCAATTGACCTTAACGAAAAAGATGGCGGATGTACATTTTACCAGAATGCATTGCAAAAAAAGGCGAGTTGATGACTTTTGATGAACAGACAAAATACAAGATATTATTTTCTCCCTTGTGTTACTATTTCTTAAAACTCGAATCTATTTTTGACGTGGACAGAATGCGCACTTGGAAAACTTATTGTTCGTATAATGATACCTGTTGTTCGTAAATATTTCTAATATATGTGATATATGTTCTGTTTATAATGTAGTGTAACGCAACGCAATGCAATGCAATGCAATGCAATGCAATGCAATGCAATGCAATGCAATGCAATGCAATGCAATGCAATGCAATGC
>JAOBAZ010105108.1:0-11483 GCA_026546875.1 Pteroeides caledonicum | reverse complement strand
CTAAACATCTGAATAAACCCCTTTTAATACACAGTATATAGTGAGCTGTTACCATTGTTGGCTTAATGTAGAATGTAAATATATGAATTTTTAACAGTGAATAACTACTATACAGATATCTTTTAACACTAACATGGCTAATAATATTCTATGTAGTACATTTCCATACTAAATCATATTTCCAGTTGTTCCATTATCAAGTTTAGGCCACACATTAAACGTTCTCCAGTGATGAAGCTACGTCCAACGTCTTCGTCATTTTTTAGTCTTTTTTTTTCGGTGACACGCGGTAAAAAACAGCTTTGTAGTTATTTGACCAGTAAAAAAAGTCGAGACGTATTGTCACTTTATATGTATTCCTTATCCAGGACTTTTCCCCCACTCAAGTGAACGAATTCCTGCGACTCTTAATACACTCTCAGAACTCATTTTTTCCCTATAGCTTTCGAGAACATTCGTCGACATATTTACATATTTTCCCCGACGACATTCCACCCGTATTCGTTGTTTTTTTTCCCACCTTCATGTCGACTTCATCATTGCAGAACATGTTAAAACCCATGTTAGTCAAAACACCAATTCACATACTTTTAAACCCATAACCTAATTACCTCCTATATCTATGACTAAACTGTGCAAAAGACCGAGCAAAAGGACTGGAAACGACGTATTACAATTTTAAACTTGGCGTCACTTACCGCTATTGCGAAAGTTCTCGAGATCTCACTCCAGTTATATAAATCGAGCTCACTGGTTAACTTATTGACGCCATTTTGAAAAGAAGACTGGGGCCAGACGCCGAATCAACAGCGTGACTTCAGAAGACACGTAGTTTCATTATTTGAAACAAGGAAGTTTTGAAACTCCTCCTAACTACTTTGGCCCGACTGTGTTTACATAACCATAGTCACGTTACAGTACTCATTCATGTATTCAAGTTATAGCAATAAGCCGCGAATTTCTGAATGTTGTCGCTTCTGCATATAGGAGGGAAAGTTATTAACACTACTGTTTAAGGAGATTTTGTGGAATTACGATAATACTTTATCACCATATGTAACACTTTGGGATATTTGCGAAAACAAAATATCTCATTTAACATATATAACTGTCTTGTTTTGAAGTGATGTCAAAATAAAGATGGCAGGTGTTTACAATCCTTCTAAGTTTTAATCTTATAAACAGTAACGTTTTTAGTAAAAGGTCTAATAATTATATATAATTAAAAATCACTACTATTGCACTGTTGACGGTTAGAAGTACTCTTGTTTTTGTCTACCAAAATACTTCAACGTTTGCCTGATCTATATAAATCATCAAACTGGTGACACGAGCACGCGGAGTGTAGACATGTTGACAGACGGTAAGCATTTGTAAATAATCCATTTCTGCGCAAACAACTTTAGCTGCATGTATATATGCATGCATGTATTATTATATATTTAATTAAACTGTGAAACGCAGTTGTCATGCGCCACTTCAGCATCAAACACTTCTGTCATTTTGTTTCTGTAATATAAGCACTATATTATCTAATATTTACATAATTTGGAAAATATTTACAAAAGTCTTGTTATTGACTCGTTTCAACCATCAAAAAGTAATTATTTAATGTTTTTCTTCAATATGACCAAGCTTTTTGCTACAATTCCAGTAAATAACAGATATATTGCGAGCAAAAACATTTCTTTAACCCACCACTTGAATTTTGGCTCAAAGAATCTCACCAGAATTGCTATATGTCATCTCCTAATTCTCAACCATACTCAAACTATTAACCCATACATTAATTTAATTTCTTATAGCCAAACGAAAATCGACCTAAGCTTAGTCTATACTCATTGATGTGATGTTTTTTTCTTCCGGTGTTGGTTCTTGGTTAGCAGCAGATATTAAGTCTCTAGGACCTATTTCCTCTGTTGGTGTACGAAATACAACAGTATTACTGCTTGTTTCGGTATTAGACATTTGGGAAATACTTTGGATGGAGAAATTTATAGATAACGAATCCTCTTGTATATTGTTATTAGTTAATGGAAGAGAATATTCATCCTTCGGTGGCTCAGAAGTTGTGTCCAATTCTCTTGAAATATCACGATTTATTTTAACATTTGGTTTATCTTCACTTTCACTAGAAGACTATTTATTAAAAAAATAAGAAAAATATGGTCAGTTATCCCTTTCTTATCATCACTTTTCTATCACCAAGCCTTTCTACTGCGACAACCACAGGTACAGCGGTTGTACCTGCAGCTCGCTGTACACCCTTAAAGGTCATAGTGCAGCCTTGGAGGTCGTAGTACACCCTCGCAGGCCATAGTGCACCTTTGAATGTCGTAGTGTACCCTCGTAGGCTACAGTGCACCAATGCAGGCCGTAGTGAACCCTTGCAGGTCGCAGTGCACCTTTGAAAGGTCGTAGTGTACCTTTGCAGGCCATACTGCACCAATGCAGGCCGTAGTGAACTCTCGTAGTGCACCACTGAAGTTGTGATAAAAATCAACCGCTACAACTGCAACCGCTGCACCCAGGTACCAGGGAGAGTATCCGTGGGTCAATCACTACCATTATACCTTCCTTATACCAAGACGTACTTGATACATAGAATTACAGTTATTGTACCACCACACCTATCTACCACAACTATAAGTACGAAAATTACCCCCACTACAACTAGTAGCCACCACAGGCACTATTAACTACCATCTAGCAAACACTATACATCTCCACCACTGTAATTACCACACCTACAGTGGTCAGGAAACTTGTTGAAAGTCTTTGTTTTTAACTTACAATAATTCAGGTTTATACTTTGCAGGGTTAAGTCGTTGTATTTTCAGCATAATGAAGCAATTAGCCGAGAGCAATGTTTGAATTAACCAACCATGGTATTTAATATTAATAAACAAACTAATAAAACATTGTGCAGGGTCAGGACCATTTCAACATCAAAAGATGGCTCATTATAAAAGCTTTGAAGTCTGCCGAGCTTCCTGACCAGTGTTTGCATTATCTTTGTTACAACTAACCACCATGGTTACCAGTACTACCTACAGCAATACACAACCACCATGGTTACCAGTTACAATTAACCACCATGGTTACCAGTACTACCTACAGCAATAAACAACCACCACTGGTATAACTTCTAAAAACCTCCCACCAACAACTACAGTTTGTTGCCCATAAAATGTTTACCTGTGGTTTAGATTGTTGTTGGAAATATTTCAAGACTTCGTCCAAGAAAGTAACATCATGGCAATCTTTCTCACCCTAGACAAGAAGTGAAAATACAAAAATATACAGAATATTTATACGTAACACAAAATACATGAAGTATCAAATTATAACGACAGATATGGACATACCTTATGTAAACCGGAGAGCTTATATACATCTAACAATAACTTTTCTGTTTCCTGTTGGAAGGTTTGTTAAAATAAAACATTTATTTCAAATTATAAAAAACCTAAAACTGCAATATTACTCACTGCTCTTTTTGAACAATAGGCTCAGGTAATAATGGATGTGTAGTGAATAAGTGATTGGTATGTGAGAGGTTATACTACATACTCTACATCAATATACAATTGTTATACGCTTTAAGTTCTATTATCCTATTATATTATACAAGATTATTATACATATTTTGAACTATTAAAACTAAAACCAGCCAATAGGAAGGAAAAACAGATGCCAAAAACGGAAGGTTTACCACTCTGACTGCTAAAAGAACACAGTAAAGATCTTGTGTCTGCAAGAGACACTTATGTAGCACACGAAAAGTTTAAATTTATTAATTCCTAGTAAATGAACTAGTCAACTAGTTAATGCTTTATACAGGTATAGAAGGCGTAAAGTTTTCTTTAAATATTCTAAGGCTAACTTAGGACTAAGCATTTCAACTAACTAATCTTTTGTTATCGCGTTTATGATAATTAGAGTAAACATTCAAATTAAGGTTCACTGACTTCTCCTGTCCTTACCTCCACACCCCAAAAAAAAGCAACGGCTGTTCTAATCAATCTTTATAATTCCAAAAACATTTGCGAAACTTATCACCTTTTGCGTTAAATAATCTTACACTATACACCAATCAAGGAATTGAAAAAACAAAAAAACGAAATTCCTTCCATATCAGAGGCACCCATCTTGTTCTTTAAGTTTTAAAAACTTATAAAACCTCAACAAACCTCGCCATGTTTTTGTACTTTTTGACACCATTTATACGCCTCATACGCGTCCACAAGCAAGGTCGTGGCAAAATTTGGATCAGCAAACTACAAAACAAAGATACAAAAAGAAAAGAATTCTAGTTTTCTTAGCTTTTAGCAGTTGTTTTTTAACACTCATTTCTTTTAACCTTTTGACTACAAAAAATATTTTTGTTAGGTCTGGCTAATATAGACATTGTTCATATCAAGAAGTGAACACCAGTGTTCAAAGGGTTCAAAACTGTCATATTAAAATTTATCATAAAGAAAACATTAAAAACTCATAAAAAATAATTTTATCGCTTAACTGTCGAGGATATCTATCGAGTTTACTATGTCCAACGCCAGACATTTCTACTTGTAAAGGGAAAAGCTCTATTAGTCAAAGGTTAATAAATATGACTTAATCCAAATTAATCTTGCTGTGAAAACCCCATGCTAGCAGAAAAATAAGTCTACAGAAACTGACAAAAAATTGTTGTTTTCCAGCTGAGCGTTTTAATCAGATAGAAGACTGAACAAGTAAGGTTATAATAGCCAAGTAAATCTCACTTATCCAGGAAATTTATATAAACGAATAAAATTTGCCGACGGTTTAAAAAGCCCGATAACAAGATTACAAAGTGATTGTTTGGTGCTTTAAAACGACTTGTAAGCGGTTGTCAAATGCATTTGATTCATGCCACCTGACGTTTAAAAAACTAGATAAATCTTTTACCTTCTTGCCTTCTTCGAAACGTTCAGTTAAAAGTTTCAAGGATATTCCAAACGCCTAAAGACGTGATTTTGAAATAACATTAAGTTAAAAACTATTAGCTTTTAAAAGTTATTTCCGGAAGATCAGAAACAATTCCTAATTTATTTCAGAATCACAGCATTTTATATCTTTATATGAAAAAGATCTCTTAGTATATTGTGCAACAAACTAGTTCTATGTAATAAGTTCAGTTAACCTTTTATTATTTTTACATATTTTGAGTAGTAATAACAAGAATATGTTCGTGAAACAAAAATAAATACATCATATAAAAATACCTCACGTAATATCCAATAAATCGTTTCCGACGGTATAATAAATCTAGATATTTTAATATAAATCGATATTAACCTTGGAAGCAAGTTGTAATCGTTCGTTGTCCCTAAGGTATTTCCTGAAAAAAAAAAAAAAAACAGTGGACTAAAAAATTACGAGTATCAAAACGTTGCTCCATATTGTGAATACAACAATTTAATTTAAAATGTGGTTGAAAAAAGGTTTGAGAGATTATCAAGACATTAGACATCTCAAAGCTAAGATACACAGGGAACGTGGATGCCTCTCACCAGTTAAGCCCGGTTGGTCAGGATGGGTGACCGCCTGAGAATAATCCTGCTCTAGGTTTAACCTTGCTACAACGCTTTTCCATCGCGGATCTCCGGTTTGTCCTGAGGCTTGTAAATAACTTGACACTCGATACCGAAACAAAATCATTTCATATATTTGAAGAAAGTGTAATAAAAAAAAAGTAAAATAAAAATTCTGGAACATGAAACGAAATTCTTGTGTTTATTTTTCTTGTGGAATCTCCGAGTTTTATCTAGTGACTGTCGTGGTGTGATTTATGTGAAGTCAGCTGTTTTAGCGGTTAAAACGAAGTGTACTGTGTTGTGATCATAGAGATTATAAATGGTTGTGATTATGAGACATAAGACAACCAAACTTGAAAGACTTCAAGACTAAATAGTCGGTAAAACATAGTTTGAGGTTGGGTGCGGCTTTCTCTTTTATACTAACAAAAAAATAATTGTAATATTATACATAATATAATAAAGTGTTTGCATAAAGTGTTTATTGTCCAAATTGGGATTTCATCCATTGTATACCCAAGTCCCAAAACAATCAGGTTTCACAATTCTACCAGAGCTGGTTCTAACACACTGCTGTTTTGAGTTTGGAAACACACTATTTGTTTTGGAAACACACTATTTGTTTCTGAACAAATTTGCACAAACTTAGATGTCACTGATGACATCGCAAACTTAGATATCACTGATGACATACATCACATTCGTTACCAGGCAGGCGGACATTCGTCATCTCACATCCATGTTTTAAATTAATGTAAACTTAACATCGTGGTTTTTAAAAAAACAATAAATATAACTAAAAATAAATAAGAATACACTTGAATTATGTTTGGGTGCTACATTGACAAAGAAAATATATAACTGTGTGTACTTGGTAGGCAATATAGCAAACAGTAAAACGATCGTAAACTACCAAATACATAGCATGGTTAATGTTTGAGCTAAAGTTCAAGTTTCCACGCTTTATTGTTAGTTATGATCACTGGTTAATCCTTAAACGACGGACGGGGTCGTATACGACTCCATCTATGCATTGCATAAACAATACGATAAAAGCTAAAACAAAAGCAAAAACAAAGAGCGACAACAAACAAAAGGAAAAAATTCTGGCGTTAAAGGGTTAAGGAGAAATGTGCCTCGAGACATTTAAGTTCAAAACTCGTATTTTTGTGGTGAATGTTGGGAGAAAATTGGCTCAATTATATCAGGGTTTTGTCAGCGGTCAATCTTGTTTATCGTGGGCGATAAACACAATTATACCATACAAAGAAAATTGATTATCTGGAATAATAATACAACCACGAACTTTAGGAATTTAGAAGATTTCAGAGAAGGAAAACGTTTTATAAAGTAACATATGTATGGCACGGGTACGCTGACCATGTTTGGCTCAAGCCATGTAACACAGGCATAAAACTTATATTAACAACCGCTTATTTGTTAAAAAAAATACCTAATATAGTTTACGTGTATGGATGCAGACTTGATCCAAACACTTGGATCTTGTTCGAGTTGAGAGAAGCTAAGTAAGCATTCGTCAGTTGCGTTGTTGCTTATGTTTAGTCTTAGATTTTCTCAGCTCTAACAACATCCTAGCGTTTTTCGACCAGGCCATCCAAACACCTTAACCATATTTCTTTAATACATTATAACTGTTAAAAAAGCTGGCTTATCACACTAACACTTTATCTACCAAAATCATGTCCTGTGAAGGCTCAAGGTTACTTGGAGGAGAAAAACGCTATTTTATTTACATGTGTTTCCTGTCAGAGGTAATAGTACTTCTTAGTTAGGTTTGATAGCTGGACCTTGGAGTAACGGCATGAATCATGCCATGTATTATATAGCTCCAACACGAGTCGCCGTGTTGTATCTGATATATATATATGTCGGGTGAAAACGGCAAACTCAATGTAACTTGGATTTAACAAAAACTTCAAACATTTGCATTGATTTCGGTACATGTTAAATTAGACGTTAAACTACGGGCAAAAAAAATCTCAACCAAGAGAACTAATAAATAAAAATAATCAAATGATCGAGGATAAAGTATTGACAAGGAGGTGTCTAAGTGACAATTACAAAAGATTGATATTGACCTGTAATGCCAGTAACTTGATCACGTATGCTAAATGTTGCACATCTTAGCTCTAATATTAATCTTCATCCCTTCTATGGTCTAAACAGATCACAATGAAAATGTGGCAAGTGCATGCTTTATTTTGACAAGATATGATAAGAAAACCAACACCTACATAACTTGTTGACATTTCACTGTCTTTCTCTTTTGTTTTTGTGAAGAGTTTCTGTTTTATTACAACAGAACAAACAGTTCATCACCTACTAATATTCATGTTTATTTCATACATGTAATTGTGTAAAACGTTTTCGATCGATTTTTAATTAATAACTTCGGTATATCTTGATCATCAAAAACGTATTTTTTTACCCCCGCTAAGGCGATGAGACACAGCTATAAATAATCTTTAATTTATACGAGTGGACGGAGACATCGCGTCTGACCAGGTCCAAAAAATCTTTCTGTTTAAGCTTTATTAGTCTACTTAAGTCTACACTAGTAATAAACTCAGAGATCCACCACTTAAAAAACAGATATCAATTAAATACATCGTAATGGGGTGAAATAAACATCTATGTCCATTAAATGTGTCTTAACTGTATCTTTCATTTGTAATTTACTTTCAAAGTTGAGCCGCCATCTTGATTTTTGATGACGTAACTTGGTTGCTTCACATATTCCTCAATTGTTTTCCTCCATTTTTATCATTTCAAGATTTACTAAGTAATGACTGATCAATGACAAGTGCTATGGTCATATTTTACTAACTATAAGAAATAAATTGGCGATTATCACTCAAGCAACCAAGTTACGTCATCCAAAATCAAGATGGCGTTAAAAGAAATTTTATGCATATAGATTTTTATTTCACTCCATTTATATTTATTTAGTTGATATTTGTTTTTAGAGTGGAGGATCTCTTTAAGAAAGTCGACAGAAATGCGCAATTCCCCGCTCTCACTGAACGCGTCGATAAGAATCTGGGTGAAAATGTGAGAGGTTGTAGAGGTATGGGGGATGTGAGGAGTGTGGGGGATGTGAGGGGAATATGAGGGGTGTACGAAATGAGGGGTGGGGGCGATGTGAGGGGTGTAGAGGATGCGAGGAGAGTATTAAAAGAAGTATCTTTTAATAACAACAAACTAAAATTTTACGTAAACAAACTTGATCTTGCCGCAATTCGTTTACTCAACTATTCGCCCGAGCAAATTGTGCTTCTCCCAACATCGAATATTGTTTTCGACTCTACTTTTTCAACAAAAGTACTGGGAAGAAAAAGAGCCAACAGCATTATGAGAATTATTAGCGGCAGTACCACGTGATTTGAGGTGGAGCAAAAGGACTGGGACTAGCATCAGAAGAGAAATCCATTTTCGTATCTTTAATCACTTGTTACAACATGATTCTCTTTGTGAAATTGTTGTAAACTTTCTGTCTGTGTTTTTACCCGCAGGACAAATTTGAAGATAAAAATCTAATACAGTTAATAACACCTTAAGAAATTTGAAACCAGAAATGGATTTCTATTTGATAACTAGTCCCAGGCCCTTTCCGAATTTTGAGATCACTTGGGAAACATATTTTAGGAAACGATTCACTTACTTTCCTGCATCAGGACTTCGGTACATCAGAGATGAAACCAAAAGTAATGAGTCCCACTCGCGGAGTTCTTCCAAAACATTGACTAATAGCTTGACAGATTTGAACATGTGTGTGCAGAAACTACCAGGTCTGGGAAGAGTTTCGAAAGGAAGAAAAAAGTTAAACAAGTAAATTCCGAAAAATAAATTTGATGTTGGTGAAGATGAAATCTTGGTAAACAATAAAGCACAGCAACAAACTAACAACATAACAAAATGACCGGTACTTGCCAGTTCATTTAGAACTGGTTTTCTCCTCCAAAACAATTTTAGTAAAGAACAAAGTTTTTTTGGAAGAGAAACAGTAAAAATTATAAAAAATGTTATTTTATTATTTGACTAGTTTTTCTAATACAGAGCAAACTTGATTTCAAACACTAATTCGTTTTAAACAATCGCGAGAAAGCGAAACGTGTAATAATAATATAAGAAACCATTTTCCCCACCTGTCAACATCATCTAGTGGGATACGCCAAATACCCTAGAAGAGAAAACATTTTAAAAGAACATCACGCTTGTCATGTTAATTAGGATTTTACAAACATCAGAAAATACACAACTAATAAATAAACTTTTTTATTTTATAATTAAAACAGCACATACATCTACAGTTTATACCTGGAAAAGGTTAGTTTTACTTTTTTCATTTAAAAGACCTTGAACAGTAAGGTTAAAAGGTTTTTCTCCGGAACTGTTGCTGCCAAGAAGAATATCCCGACTGAGTTTGGTATTCTGGAAAAAAGACGACGGGTGTAAAGAAGTATATGGGAATTAGCGAGATGATAACAGGGAACTATTAGGATAACTAATGTAAGTAATGGGTACCTAAGGAAAACATGGAAATCGCAAGTTTGCCATATGTACACAGTGATGATAACAAGGACACGATAAACAAACCAACAAAGAACATTAACAAAAGATAATATCTACCTCGACGCTGGGCGTCTCGGCCGACACTATTCACTTCTACATGTTGGTTCTCTATTACCAATATACTCAAACTCGGGATAGTAGTTTTTAAGTAATTTGATTGGTTACTCTAGTTGGGAATATCCAAAATTATCCTAAGTTAAATGAAAAGTTAGACAAAACAAAATAGCTTCCCAGCTTGTTTCGATTACAGAAGATAAAAATGAATGAATTAATGACTATATACATGTATGTATTATAAAAAAATAGTTTAAACCGGATACGCTAATACAATTATTCACCTCGATGTCGGTGAATAATGTCGGATATCTACCTTGACGCTGCGCCTTTCGGTAGATATCCGACACTATTCACCTCCACTTTGGTGAATAATTGTTCACTATATCCTGGGGTAAACGTTCGCTCAAACAACTTACCTTGATTGAAGCAATATTTAAGTAAGCATGCGCCAAACGATATTGAGATTTATAATGTTGTGGAAACCGCTGTAAACCATAAGCGATGGCTTCAAGACATCTATGGATTAACTTGGAAACGAGGCTGGAATCTGGTGTATCGATATTATTACTGTCGACATCCATTTTGTGCAAGATGTCTTCATCTTGGGCAGTTTTTAGGTTATCTTCACTTGTAGTCTTTTTGATTTCTTCGGAGATGTCTTTCTCCTTATTTTCATCTATCATTGGTTCAGTCTTCACTTTAATGTGTACTTGTTGGACACTAGAGTATATTGGACATGGAACCTCTCCATCTTTAGATGTTCCCAAACTGACTTGATCTATTCCGAGATCAGTTTTAGAATCGGTTTCAATTTTTAACACTTCGTTAACTTTTGCAGTTTGTTTTGTGATTCCCAACTTTTCTTCCACACTAATTCCTTTTTCTAAACCTAGTAAAGCAACACAAAATAATTTTATCGTCAACATTTTGTCGTTCGCTTACATAAATGTTGCGAGAGTTCATGTTCTAGTCCACTTCCTAACCTTGTTGGTCTTCCTCTTTAGTCATTGTCGAATTAGCTTGAAAGAATGGGCAGGATAAAGCCTGGTTAAGATACTTTTCAATGATATTTAAGTTTGCTGAAGTCACATTCGGTTTCATCAAAAACTTTAGAACAGAGGCATGAAAACGAAAAGCCACCTGAAATAGAAACAACATTAACACCTCCGATAAATAATATACTTATGATAATCATAAACACTAATTATAATAATTAAATAATTATTATAATAATTATATTAATCGTAATAATTATAATTTTTAATATCTTAT
>JAOBAZ010104664.1:0-11489 GCA_026546875.1 Pteroeides caledonicum | reverse complement strand
ACAGAGAGAGAGAGAGAGAGAGAGAGAGAGAGAGAGAGAGAGAGAGAGGGAGAGAGAGAGGGAGAGAGAGAACGACAGAAATCCAAACTGAAATTTCTTTCGCCTGTGTCGATTACTTCATTTGTATGTAAAGCAATGCCGTCAAAACAAATAACCCTTACCCCAGGCTTTGCTGGGGCTCGGCAAATAGTTATGGGAATGCCAACGTGGTTTACTGCTTTCTGGTAACGTGCACAATACAATATAATCTACAAAACAAAAAAAATATGTTTTATTCGGCTTCCTGAAATTTTGACCTTGTATACTGGGTCACAAACAACTATGTACGAAATATGCACTGCAATGCTATCCACAATTACGGAGAAAAAGATTTTCAATAACGTTTTTAAGAATTCTTAATGAATCCTTGCGAAATTGCCTATCTCGTTTCTACCGAAGTAAATCACTTGGAATAAGCTTGGTGAATACCTTACACAATTTTTACACCTCACTATATTTTTGAACAATTGACGCGAACGCGGTCAAGAACGGTAACTTAACACATTTTACTCTCTCTAACAGAAAACAATTTTGGCTTTGAAGGAAAAACTTCCGGTGGCATATTTTAGGAATGGTTTTGAATGTCAAACTTTCCATGGGCCTTATACATTAAAGGCTCGAGAGCAAAACGGCCGGCATGTTGCGCCTTAATTTGTATTACTTAGAGAACTTTGTTAGCTTGTTTCGTTTGAAAAATACTAATTCCTCTGAAATTATGCTTTACAAGCTTTTAAGCCAGTATATAATCACATGAAATTTCTATATCGTTTTTAATGAATTTGGCACATGAAAAGGTCGACATTTAAAACAAGCCTAAGCAATGAGTATCCTTAGAATATCTTAAATTTAAAGTAAGAAATCTATATAACATGTAGAACCAACTTTATACGATGGGTAAACTTTATATATCAGATATTGAATTATCCTTTCTTCGAAGAACGAACTCCATGCCATGTTTCGTAAATAGTTCTTGTGCAAAAAATAGGTAATTCTGGTATTGTTTGGGTAGCAATATAAAGGACGTTAGCAATAAAATCATAAGCTTAATTATTATCGTCGTTAATGGAAGGATCCTTCAAAATGGTATGTATTAGCTTTTACAATTTTTTGTATCGAGTTTACTTTTTAATTTGTTTTAATCAGAAATTAGTCGTGCGCCAACTTGAAAAGTCTTCAATATGGAGAAACGTGAAGTCTCTGGATAATATGAAAAAATACGACACAATTGTCACCATCCTAATTTTTTAAAAGTACATGTAGACGGTGTAACATCAAAACCGTTCTGCGCTTAGGTTCTAACACAATAATTTTATTGTCAATACCATTAAAGTACATTTCAAAGTGTACTGGCACATTTTAGTTTGGTCCAGTAGTTTTCGAGGTATTAAACTTAAATAGTGCAAATGGGCTTATTTAATAGATTCTGCATTTTCATTTTTGTGCTACAGAGCATGATGAACTGGGTCATGTGCAATTGGCAAACGCGTCGCACACGTATATGCGTTGCGTTGCGTTGCGTTGTTTATTGGGGTTCAAACACTGCCAATGAGATTAGAAAGTTATCTCTACCCAAGAGATACCATGCTAAAACAACGATTCTGTAATTTTTATACCTAAAAGAGAGAATCATATACCGTTTGTTCCGCACAAATGGGAATATTAGACGCCGAGTGAGAGCTCTTTTTTTTCTCATAATCCTTCCTCATATGTGCTGACAACACAAAGCATCATCGTATCGATCTCTTCCAGGGAGATACGTTCGAACTTGTTTCTTGTTTGAACATTGGAAGTATATTTTTACACCGTAAAAATGAAAGAACTCTTAAAACTTTTTCACTACTCTTTTTACGAACTATCGTACCTTTCTTTATTTTCCAGGATTTACCTCAGAGGTCGCTAAACGTTTATGTACTGTGTTTAAAAAATACTTTATGTAAGAGTTCTTTCATTTGAGATAAAAAAATATTCCTGATGTCCTTTAGAACAGATGTTCTTACTTGTTTTATTCGGGTGGTGAAAATGACCTCAAGGATTTCAACACAAAACAAGATCACTAAAGGCACATCATGTGGCATACAGTGGCACACGGGTGAGGCAACATTGGAAGTAAATTTGCTCGAAAATTCAACGCCGCCATTACAGTGGAAAATGCTTCCGGATGTAGATCCAGAGCTATTCCTCCCCAACATTTTTTATCGCGCAATGATAAATATATATATAGGCTGGCAAAAATTTTTGAAAATGTTTTTTACGAAAAAAACAACAAAAGCAAATTTATGAACTATGTGAGCACTTTGTTCAAAGAGGATGAAAGTGGTTGGAGAACGCGACGATGTTTGCTTAAAACAAACTGTAAAAAACCGTGTAAAAAACTGTTATCCTCTCTTTAGTAATTCTATCGCACATGAGCGTAATTATTTGCTATTGTCGAATGTGTTTTCCCCATAATGGCGGAGCTCAATCATGGTCAGTAGAGTAGATGCACAAAGTTTGCATAAACCGAGATCAAGATAGTTAAGATCAAGATAGTTTTATTGAATTATTAACAAGCTTCCAGACCATCTATTCAACTGACTTTGGCTCAATCTTTATTGCAAGTGTGGCCAATATACAAATGTCCCGTTTAAGATTACAATCGAACCCCTTACAAAGGCGGACAGCCCTTGTAAGCGGAAACCTTTTTTAAGCGGACAAAAAACTCAAGTCTCAATTGTTTTCTTTAAAGAAAAACTAATATAAGCTCTATTACGCCGACACTTCTATTTAGCGGAAGGAGATATCAACAAACTGGCCCCTTTTAAGCAGACAGACAACAGCTAGCTCAATGTTTTATGACAATCAGCAGTAAATACTAAATAATTTTTCATCTGCTTAATCTTTAGTAGCATTCCATATATCATGCATGAACAAATTTTCTTTATGGAATTTTTCATCAAACACATATTGCCCTGTCTTGCGTTCTTGGCCAAATTCCATTTAGTCGGACAGCTCTTTTAAGCGGACGTCTCAACAAGGTCTCTAAAGTGTCCACTAAATAGGGGTTTAAAATCGATTATTACTTTCTCTTTCAAAGGTCAGATCCTATAGTTCAAAACAAATGCTACGTCCTGTCGAGGTACAAAAACATAGCGACCAATTTAACGAAATTTCCTCAGATCTTGTTAAAAGATTCCGTAAAATTCGCGAACCATCGGGTCGCGTAAGTAATCTGGAACTGGAAGCCATGGGATGGTCTGGGGAAAATATGGGTAAGTTTGTCTACGGCGAGCGACTTGGGTTTTACGACGAGCCACAGAACCCTCGAGTTTACGATTTTATGAGCGCCTCGACAACATTTGGTGAATCAGTTGTGGAAGTAGCCGCTGGGCCACCGATTTGGAAATATGTAAAAACACCAGCGTATAGGAGAATACTTCAGTCAATCAGCATTCTCGAGGCAATTGGAGACGAGTTTATTGAACTTATTAAGGAAAAGCAAAGGAAAGCAAATAAAGACGACATTGAATCGCATGCACTTTTTGATCATTTTATTTCAATTGGTGCATTGACGTCTAGAGAAATGAACACAATTGCACTTGGTCTCACACAAGCTGCTTTTGAAGGTTGGTTTAAATTTTCGACTTCCTTCTTTTGCTGCCTTTTTCGTTTCTTCCATCGTTTGTACGCTTTTTCTTTTACGCATATCCGCCTGTGAAAGCTAACCTAACAATGGACTAAGGTATCAAGTAATATAAACGTGGTGTGTCAAAGAAAGTAATCCATTTTAAGATTCTATTATGTGCATAATATTCTGTTTGGGGACCTAATTTTTCGCACACTTAATGATTTTTTCTTTGCTGTCGAATGAAATCTTATTTGTATTGCTGCAGTTAAACTAGAAAACAAAATGTTCGAGACTGCATTCTTCTTTTCTTCGAGTTTTCAACTAGTGACCCCACTGATAACTGCTAACTTGTAATGTTGAAAAGTAATAAGACTCCTTTGGTGCAAAAGCCACATCGAAAACTTTTGCAACATCGAAAACTTTAGTTCATGTTTGCAGAACAGGGAAATTGGATATTATTCGGTGAAAGTTTTTAGACAACTTACGTGTCCCATGTATTGCAAGAAATAACAGTCTTCAAAGATACCAAATCCAACGGCAATCCAGGGGCTATGTTGAAAATAATGTTTTATCTGGATATTACGTCTGTTTTATTGCTGTCTTTAATCGTCAGTAATTAGCTATGAAACACTTTGGAATCACAACAACACCAACCAGTTAAGCTAATAATGTTAATGTTTCCTATGCAGACCCAGTTAATATGTATCCATGGTTTGTAAAACCATTTGCTCAAAATAAACGTGGGTATGGCGCCTGCCTGTCCACAACATGTTTCGACATGTTCTATACATGGTACATATTAGTTTCGATCTTTGCCCAAACTGGTGGAATTTAATAATGTAAATGCCATGTTATGGTAAGACTGTAATGTTTCATCTTAATCTAATCTGTTCACTGAATTTAACAGCAAAGGGTCTACATCTTTCGCCGATATATGAACTCTGATTTTCATCAAAACGTCCACGTTTCGATAGCGTACATCAAATCTTTAATAATATCATTTACAAGGTAGATTGATAGGTTAGAGTGTTGAAATTTAAATGAATAAATATAAATATATCTCCGTTAACAGTAAGTTTAAGAAAACAGGTAACCCTATAGTTCACCATGATTTGTAAAGCGATTTTGTCTAAGTAAATGAGTTGGGTGTCCACAGTTGCACGCCATGTCCTTTGTTCGACCCGTCGCTCATACACGGACTACTCTGTCTTCCTGTTATCATAACTAAAATTATATCGTTTTTTAAGGTACATCCTTCACAGCGCAATGGCTTATGTATCACCTTTCACGACTTCCTGAAATTCAAGAAAAAGCTTATAAAGAAATCCTTTCCTCCACGAATGAGATCATCTCTTTTAACTCGTTGAAAGGCATGTCATATGTTAAAGCCTGTATTAAGGAAGCACAGCGGTTATCTCCTACAGCGTTATTTTTAAGCAGGCTTACAGAAAAAGACTTAGTCCTATGCGGCTACACAATCCCGGCGGGAACAGAATTGTTTTTGTTCCCAAGTCTGTTGTCACGTTCTCCGAAATTTTTTGAAAACCCATGGTCTTTCGAGCCGGAACGCTGGATTGGGAAAAAGCCAGGTAATCCGTACGCATATTTGCCGTTTGGACACGGTGTTCGTATGTGTCTCGGTCGTCGGGTTGCTGAACTTATGTTGCTTGTTCTGGCAGCACATCTCATCCGGGCATTTAAAATGACGTATGTTGGAGCTGAGGAGCCACAACTTGAGTTTCGTGTTGGAGTTCATAAGCCTAATATACCTCTGGAGATAGTGTTCAATGACAGGAAATAATAAAAAAACATTAAATAACGTTTTTCACTGGGCGTAATTTCGAAAAAAAATTACGTTTTTACAAATGTTGTGAGAAATGAGGGTATTAAAAACTTTTGATGATCAATACAAAATTATAAAAAATTGTTTACCTTTTTATAAGAGTATTATTAAATTTCTAGCAATAAATTAATGTTTTTTAGTATGTAATTTATTTATTTGCTAATGAAAATGTATAGACATAAAATATAAAATGAAAAGCATTGTGGCACACGCAAAAAATTGCACTACACTTGCCGCTTTATGGTCCACTGAAACGTAAAATAGGAAAATTTTGTTCCCCATTATTCACAACATGCATTGGAAAAAGGTTCCTACGTAATTATGAAGCTTGTTGGGTAAAAACTTTGAGAGATATTCTTGTTTTATGTTTTTCCTTCTAATAAAGGATGGAAAACAGAAAAGCTCGTAAACTACTCGGTGTGACGTCATTTATGATATTAGGAACGAAGGAACAAACAAAATGCGTAAAAAGTGGTGGCTTAGTTGAAAAAATGCGACAAAGTAAACATAAGAAATGCTTGTGTATAAAAGGGAAAAGGACTGTAGCTGCAGATAATCAATTTAATTATTCAACAGTTCGACCAAATGTCTTAAACACCTTGCTAAAATGCTTGTCTTGCATTGAAATAAGCTTCCTATTTAATTATGACGTTTGTTGGGTAAAAACTATGGCAGATGGGTTTTTTTAAGTTCATGCTTGTAATAAAGAGTGGAAAATCGAAATGCCAGTAAACTACAAAGCGTGACGTCACTTATGATATTACGAACGAAGGAAGAAACAAAACGCGTAAAAAGTGGTGGCTTAGTTAAAAAAATGCGATAAAGTAAACATAAGAACGTTGCTTGTGTATAAAAGGGAAAAGGACTGTAGCTGCAGATAATCATTTTAATTATTCAACAGTTCGACCAAATGTCTTAAACACCATGAGACTGATCATCATTCCTAAACGTGACTAAAGCCTAACCGAAATATTCAGCAATAGAAACGATCAGAATATCAGGAGCTGATATTTGATGGTTCACAATTAATTGCTTTGTTGTTTATACCCGTTCTCCTTAACTTTTATTTGGCATTTGATTTTGTCTTATTGATCTATATTTGTGAGCGTTAAATAAGCTACAGTTTGCACCCTTCTAACCTCTTTGTTTCGCTAACAAACAAAATACCTGATACTCGTTGAAACGTACCTTCTTGGAACTCACATTACGCAGAAATACTTGTGCTTTACATGGAATTATATTAGTGTGTGAAGTCTTCGGGAATACAAGATTTCAATCTTTGATTTTACGGAAACCCGAAAAATGATGTTTTTATGGGTGTAAAAGATGCCCTTGGTGTTAATAATTTTGCTATACGTCTTGTGGGACTTAAATGAAGTATCTCCCTATAATTCTAGATCTGAGATCTAGTTAACAAATACTTGTTGGAGATGGCGGTCGTTTCGTAGTGTAGTGACAGCTGTTGTAATTAATTTGTAAGCGTGAGGGTGTATCTGAGACAGGGGCTATAAAAATGTTTGCGAAGGCTAAAATTGATAATGCCTTATGTGTGTGCATATAAATCAAACTCTGCTCGTCTTGCATTGAAATAAGCTTCCTATTTAATTATGAAGTTTGTTAGGAAAAACTATGGGAGATGGTCTTTTTTTAAGTTCATATGCTTGTAATAAAGAGTGGAAAATCGAAATGCTGGTAAACTACTCAGCGTGACATCGCTTATGATATTACAAACGAACGAACAAACGAAACGCGTAAAAAGTGGTGGCTTAGTTGAAAAAATGCGACAAAGTAAACATAAGAATGTTGCTTGTATAAAAGGGAAAAGGACTGTAGCTGCAGATAATTATCTTAATTATTAAACAGTTCGAACAAATGTCTTAAACACCTTGAGACAGATCATCATTCCTAAACGTGACTAAAGCTTAATCGAAACATTCAATAATAGCAGCGACCACAATATCAGGAGCTGATATTCGATGGTTCACCAATTATTGCTTTATTGCTTATACCCGTTCTCCTTAAGATTTATTTGGCATTTAATTTTGTTTTAAAGTGTTTAAATTGAAACAAGTCTTCTGAGGTCTTTGTTTTGCATAACGCTTACATCTATATTCATGAGTGGTAAATATCCTACAAATTGCACCATGCTGACTTCTTTGTTTCGCTAACAAACAAAATACCTGATACTCGTCGAAACGTCCCTTCCTATAGAACACACATTACCCAGAAACACTTGTGCTTTACCTAGAATTATATTTGTGTCAGAAGGCTTTGGGAATACAGGATTTCAACCTCTGATTTTACGGGAACGCGAAAAACAATGTTTTTATGGGTGGAAAAAGTGCCCCTGGTGTTCATGATTTTCATATACGCTTTGTGGGACTTAAGTGGAGTATCGGCGAAAAATGGTAGGTCTATGAGATCTGGTAAGCAAAATATCTGTTGGAGATAGGTTTCTTGATGTAGTAACAACGCTGTAATTAAGTTGTAAACGTAAGGGTGCATCTGAGACAGGAGCTAACAAAAAATTTGACAAAGTCTAACACTGATAATGCCCTATGTGTACATGTATAAGTCAAACTCTTCTCATCTTGGTTATAGTTTACAAATGAAGTCATTGTGGGTGAATTGAAACGTCATGTTAACTTAGCAGTTGCTAGTGCAATTTGCGCTGGAGTTGAAACAACTTCAGCGAAAACAAAAATGGTAACACCATTTTTGTTTAAAGGTGGTTTATGAATTACCAAATGACAGTTGCCAAATGTTTTAATCGTTTTCAGGGAAATAATCAACTCCTTTCAAAAGTTTCACATATTATATTTCAAATCCACATGTGAAATTTCACATTTCAATTGGATGTAATCACACGTAAGTGAATTATCTATGCTCACATCTGAAAATAGAGGATCAGATGTGGTAGGGAACGTTGCATGCTACAGACGGCCCAAATTTAGTCGAAAAGTTCAATAATAAAAGGCAATCAGCGTATTGGTATTCAGTAGCGTTTTATTTTGTAGTTTATAAAAACATTCAATGCTGCACGTTATTAGTGCTTGTTTGTTTATATTTAGTTTTAAAGTATTTACGTTGAAGCAAGGTTTTGTTGAAGTATTTTTGTAGTTTTTCATTAACGACATTCTCTATTTTCTGAGCGGTAAACAAGCTACTAATAGTTGCACCAATCTGATCCTTACTGTTGCGCTAAACAATCGTATCTTATAATGTACCTTAAATTCCCACTACGCAAGAATTCTTGTGCTTTACCTAGAATTAAATTAGCGTACAAAGTTTTCGGGGACGTAGAAACCGAATCTCTGATTTTGCGGGAGCTGGAAACTCGATGCTTTTACGTGTGGCAAAAATGTCGGTGGTGTTAATGATTTTCCTATTCGTTTCGTGGAACGTAAATGAAGTATCTAGTAAAAATGGAAGGTCTATATATGCCATTTTGTAGCAAAATATCTGTTGAACACGACGGCGGTTTCATGGTGTAGTACCAGCTGTTCTCTTATTTTTACACCATAACTCAGCAATGGTTTTGTGGGTGACAAAGCGCAACTGCTGCTAAGTAATTACACTATATGTTTCTTGGACTTTAGAAAAGTATCTGCTGAAAATAGTAAGCCCTATAACCAAATTAAATGTTGTGGCGAAATATCGGCTAAACGGTGGTTTATTAGTGTATTTTATTCTACAAAATATAGTGCTTTATTAATCTTTCCGCCACTAGTAAAAGTGATAATTGCACATGTGTGATTATCGTAATCGCACATGTGACGAATATTACATAAATGAATTTCATGTGCTGTAACGAAACGTTTTTTTTAACATGATGTGTTTTTATATAATAAACACAGCAATACATGGATGCTCGGAAATATGACACTTATTTCGTGCAACACTTGAAATAAATGTCCTATTTTCGCGCATCCATGTATTTATACTCTATAAGAGACTCGTGTATAGATATTAAGAGATATGGTAATACGTATACATGAGTTCGAGTTGAGTTTGAGCTCATACTTCGAGTTCATGCCGAGTTAATTGGCACTGAGACATTGGCGGAATAAGTTACCTTCCCCAATTAAAAAAAGATTAAATATTACCAGGATAAAAACCTATAGCTTAGCAGTAGCCAACTTTTCGGTTTTAACAACGCTTCTAATGGTAACGCCTCGGTTTGATGCTTTCTCCATCTGAGCTATTTAACTTACCTCGTCTATTGTATGCCTCAAATTGTTCATGTACGGCTTGCTAATCCGGTTATAAGTTTACAAGTTAATATAAAGTTAAAATTTTATACCCAGAAAAGTCTTTTACTTTTGGTATGCAAATCCCTTAAAATCATGGCTGTTGTTGTTCCTCCGTCATTTTTGACCTTAATTATAGCCATAAAGTACCCCAAACCTATTCCCTAAATGTTTTTAAGCGAAATATCTAAAACAATTGACCGACCTGTAAGCACAGCGTTAAATTATTTTCATGTAGAAAACCACAATTTTTTCACTTTACAGACTGTTTGTAGTATTTAGTTTCGATTTCTTCTGCTGAAACGCCAGGCCAAATCGAAATTGGGGTATCTGCAATGGAGCGTGTGGTATGTGGCGAAATTGCGGTGCCATAGTGATCATGGTGTAGAAATTAAAATTCTGACATAGAATAGACAATAGAGAGCTTAAGATCGACGCGGGACGCAGGGACGACGGATGACCGGAAATTAATTGACCAAATTTAGGCATACGGCGCATGTCTCGAGTCCAAATTGTCTCGTAGTCGCGTCGACGACAACAGACCAACTGTTTTGGCATAGTCGCTATATAACGCTTGTAATTTCATAGTCGCTATAACGCTTATAAATCACTAAGCCAAAAGGCTTATTGATTTGCTAAACACCAACTAACCAGATTTTATTGCCTGGTAAAACTTAAAAGTTAACAGAAATATTTAATAATAGAAACGATCAGAATATCAGGAGCTGATATTCAATGGTTCACCAAATTGCTTAGTTGTTTATACCCGTTCTCCTAACGATTTATTTGGCATTTACTTTTGTCTTAATGTGCTTAAATTGAAACAAGTCTTCTAACGTCTTTGTTTTGCATAACGCTTACATCTATGTTTATAAGCGTTAAATATCCCACAAATTGCGCCATGCTGACATATTTGTTTCGCTAACAAAGAAAATACCTGATACTCGTCGAAACGTACCTTCCTAGAACACACATTACGCAGAAACACTTGTGCTTTACACAGAATTATATTTGTGTACGAAGTTTTTGGGAATACAGGATTTCAATCTCTGATTTTACGGGAACGCGAAAAACAATGTTTTTATGGGTGGAAAAGGTGCTCTTGGTGTTGATGATTTTCATATACGTTTTGTGGGACTTAAATGGAGTATCGGCTAAAAATGGTAAGTCTATGAGATCTGGTAAGCAAAATGTCTGTTGGAGATAGGAGTGGTTTCTTGATGTAGTAACCGCGTTGTAATTAAGTTGTAAACGGAAAGGTGCATCTGAGACAGAAACTAGCAAAAATTTCAGGCTAACAATGATAATTTCCTATGTGTCCACGTATAAATCAAACTCTTCTCATCTTGGTTATAGTATACAAATGAAGTAATTGTGGATGAATTGAAACGTCATGTTAACTAAGCAGTTGCTAGTGCAATTTGTGCTTGAGTTGAAAAAATTTCAACAAAAAGAAAAATGGTGTTAATAAAAACATAAAAAGATGGTTTATAAATTACCAAATGACAGTAGCCAAATGTTTTAATCATTTTCAGGCAAATAATCAACTTCTTGCAAGAGTTTCACATACTATATTTTAAATTCACATGTAATATTTCACATTTAAATTCGATGCAATCATACGTAAGTGAATTATCTATGCTCACATCTGAAAATAGAGGATAAGATGTGGAATTTTGGTAAGGAATGTTGTATGCTACAGACGGCAAAAATTTCGTCGAAAAGTTCTAATAATAAAAGGTAATCGGCGTAT
>JAOBAZ010104442.1:0-11490 GCA_026546875.1 Pteroeides caledonicum | reverse complement strand
TGTTATGTAAATAGTGCATTAGTACGATTTTTGTATTGTAATTCTTATGAGGTTGAAAAGTCAATAAATAAAATAAAAATTTACGGTAAGTGCACTCACCCAATGGGGCGCAAATTATTTTTGGCGGTCAATAAGTCAGCTCGATTTATTCTTTGGCTTCGTTGTCGTTTGGTTGTCCTGAAGTAGAAATTTATACAAGAACGTTATTTGCATGTCAGTGTATTGAAGAGTATTCTTGGTTGTTGTTATATATTAATTGAACTAACGGCTGCATGGTTTTCTGCCCATGAAGCAACTGGGTAGAATAGAATTTTTACATCTTAATTTAACAGCTTCATCTTCTAATTCAATAATTTAGTCACAGTTCACACTGAGGACATTTTTCGCGTGAAATAAATTTATTTTGTCGAAATTTTTGTCAAAATATTTCTTTCAGTCCCATTTCACTGATTTTGGAAGACAAAAAAGTTTTCAATTCACGCAAAATGGTTTCGCAATGGCAACCGACCTTATAACGGAGCGTGTAACAGCTAATGACATACCGAATGTTGTAAACTAAAAATGTAAAAAGGTTTTTGATCAGTAAGAATTCTCTACCAACCTACCTGATGTCTTTTTTACATGCAAAATAAACTTGTATTTAACTATTTTAATCCATTTTACAGAAACTACAAGCATACATTAGTGACTATTATGAACTTTGAAAAAGCTGGAACAACGAATTTTCATAAAGATACACCAAGACCGAATTGTCATAAGGATTCACAAAACAAAATCATATACCGACCTTTCAGAATAATACCAACCTTTCAGACATTCCAGAGGTCGCGTTAGATAACTCTCGAAGAGGACGTCTTTTAGTAATTTTCTTGCTCATCATTTTGATCTCCTCAGATAGATTACTAATTTCAGAGTGAGGTTCGCAACTAGAACTAAATTAAATATTAAATTTTTAATAACCAAGTGTGACGTTGTGGCGGGAAATATCAAAGAAATTGTTTGGTACATCAACGAAAGAAATTCTGTGGTACGTCATCAACCACGAGCTCCAATACCGGTAACCGTTGATACACCGAACGTTTATCCACATATTTTGAATATTTCTGGCCTACAATAACTTCGCCGGCCAAAATGAAAAATCAACTACATACGCTCTGTAGTTTAATATTCAGAAAGGCTGAGGCTAATTCAATAGTTTTAAAAAGAATGAAAAAAATACTTTCTCTTAAAGGAAGCCAGGTGTGTTGTTTCACATTCCCGATCCTTCTCCGTCGTTGTCATTGGTATGACGTCGTAACGTGAGATACGACATGTCCACGTTGTGGCTTTATAACGTGGACGAAAAAGGTCGTACATGTATCCCACGTTATGATGTCGCTCGTTGGACAACGATTTCACACATAGCTATTAGCCAATCAAAATTTTTGATTTCACACCGCTATTAGCCAATAAAAATTTTTGATTTCACACATAGCTATTAGGCAATCACGAAATATTTTAAATAAATAACAATTCACAATATATTACTTTTTCGGATGGATGTAATACGTCGTGTTAACAAAGTAAGAATGAACAACAAATCTGTAGAAATTTTGGAATAAAAAAACTCGGAATGTTAACAATGACGTCACACCTCAGAACGTTTCCGTCTGATTCTCGGAAATTGGTTTTCAAACGCCAATATCTCTTTGAATGTATTTAAATTTGGTCACAACACTAATTACACAATAAACATTCATCTAAAGTTGTATGTTGTTGACCAGTAATTTAATAACTTGAGCCAAGATTAAGACACTTTAAATATCAATCTATTAGGTATGGTTCCTGTTATGGTTATAATAGGAACCACACCCATGTAAGTGTCCCACAAGACTTTTTACACTATTTGCTGAAGACACACTGCAGCTTTGTAAACATAAAATATTAACAATTTGATTCTTAAAAATGTTTAAACAACAGTTCTGGACCACTTATGGTATAACAAGTACCTTTGTACTGGTTTTTCTTTTGTGCATGCCTAGAAATAAATGGATAAAGCATTTAAGAACTTACAAGTTATAATATTAACTAGTATAATCAGTATTATTGACTGCAGCTTAAATGTTCAATTATATTGGGGAATTTTTGAAAAGTGGCTTGAAGCTCCTCAGCCAAGAAATGTTTTTGTTATTGGTTGAATTTTCATGTTATAAAATTTCTTTGCAAAATTATCCTTCAAAGGATTGTACATATATAATATACATGTATATATACACACACTCATTTACACAGTCATACACACACACACACATGTACATACATGTACACATACACATATACAGTAACACTAACACATATACAAATACATATTCATATACAATCATGTACATGTACCTTACATATCAAACACATCAATTTGGTCAAGGAATTGTATAAGCGGTGCAGCTTTACAAGGGATATGGACAGGTAGACAATCATAAACCTATTTCAGTGACCAAGATTCTCGACTTGACAAGTAAAACCTACTGGATCCATCATGTACTGGCCATGGTGTACTGGCCATGGCAGTAAAATAAGTAAATTATGGCACTTGGTGTTATGTTATACCATGTGGTATTTTGTTTTAATAAATGTTTGTTCTTTCGTTGCACTTGGTTGTAAATTGTTGCACATCAATTGAATTATTAGGTACATGTAACAGAACTGTACCTTTTGAGGTTCTTGATCTCTACTTTTCTCGAGTTCCAGAACTGGAGGGAGTGGTGGTGGTGGTGGTGGTGGTGGAGCATTGTTCTTTTGGTTGCTTCGTGCTTGCTTCTCTGCAATCCTTTGGGAGAATCTTCGAGTAAACTTGTGGGGGTTTCCTTTCAATTCTATAAAAATAAAAAGTGAAAAATTATACACTTGATAATTGTGCACTGTAATATAATAATAATAATAATAATAATAATAATAATAATAATAATAATAATAATAATAATAATAACAGCATGTTGGGCTGATAAAAAAGTATTTTGTTTGATTTGCAATGCCAGGTACTCTTAGCCAATGTTAAAATATTAACTGATTTCTCCGAATTGTATTGATAAGATAAAAATATCAAAAACAGTTTGTATAAACCTGTAAGAACTAAGTATCAACTGAGAGATTCTCCGACCCGCTATAACATATTACATTGTTATAGCGGGTTTTAAGCGCATTATCTTCATTTTTAACAGTATATTATAAAAGGATACCTTCAAGTATAAGACTACTCTTGCCAATTTTACTATACCTTGTGAATGATTGTAGGTATCGATTGTCATTGCTTCAAATTCTTTCCACTTTTTATCTCGAGTTTCTTGGTCAATGGTTAAGAAATTTTCACCAAACAATACTGAGAGAAACTTGGTTTTCAAATTAGAAAAAAACCCGGCCTCCTCCATTTCTTTCTGGTGTCTCTGCCTCAGAAACTTTGCGAATACCGCAGGATTTCGTTCCAGTTCTGCTAACAGCAAATTCAGTTGCTTTTCTGTCTCGCTTGCAATAGTTGCTTTGTACTCTTCTTCTGTCAATCTTCTGCAGTACGCCTTTGGTGTAGGCGCTGGATCATCATCCAAGGTAGCCATTAGTGAAAGATCGCTTGGTTGTAGTTTATTCTGCTGCATATATTATACTAACTTACAGTAATACCCGAAACAAATTCGAAATATCTTTGTCTTTGATATTCATATTGTCTTTGATTATTTGAAATATACTTCCTATTTCGCGCGACCAATAGAAAGCCGACTTTTGAGAAACAGGCCGTATACTTTATGTAAGCCCAAAATAGAGTATCTGATCTGACCCTTTTACCATATATACTGCCCTACTGCTCAAGGTATCAAGCACTGGCGGATCTAGACGCCATAAATATATAATAAATATAGAATAAATATAGAATTGTAATTTAAAATTCAAAATACCTAAACAACGATCATATTGGTAGGATTTATATTCTATAGAACTGTTTAACCAATCAGATCTTTATCCAGGTATTTTCAATGTTAAATTTCCACCAGTGATTTGTGAAATTTATTCTGACTGACTTCTAGATCCGCCGCTGTCATGTAAGAAATCCATGTAAGATTTCTACTCTCGAAAAATCTTTATTCTCAAGATTCTTAAAAATAATAATACATTGGCTGCCAGCTTTACATAAAGTTAAGTAGTAACATAAAAAATTGGCCCACAAAAGAAGCGGAAGTGAAGATCATGGGGTCCAGGAATATGAAATTTAATTTAATTTCTTATTCTTTAACTTATAGTTAATAAAATGGTGGATAATAAGGAACATGTTGATAGTATTTAAGCTATAATTTAATATTTTTCACCAGTTCTTGTAATATTGTTATTAACAATTAATGTCTATAGCCGAAGTCCTGATGATTGTAACCTCAAATTGTAGCAAAATCTCCGAAACAGTCTTGCCAAGATTTCCCACAAATTACAAATGCCAGACAGGGATTTGACCCTCTATTTGCCACCCCCTGGCCACGACGGCCAAGAATGCCTATCTGAACCCACATAACGAACCAACTGACTGGTCGATCAACATACAGACGGATGGACACACCAACCGACTGACAAAAAAACCAACGATGTTAGCATGTCAGTCAATTACATCCACTAATCCTTTCACATCTATTTCTTTAAAACCCATCATTTTTTCTTTTCCTTTCAGTTCAGCAGTCTTTACCATAATTTTTGGTTTAAGTTCTTCTTGCATTTCAACTGCTCTTTTTTGTTCCTCTTCTCCAACGTTAAATACTTCAAATATTTTTTCGCTCAAATTTGTCGACGCCATACTTGGTATTTTATCCAACGCCACTGGATTCGTTTCTAAAACGTGACATAAAATAATAAACTAATAAAATATAAATAGAAAAAAGAATGAAATTTACCAGTTCTAAAATTCTACAATTGTTAAATGTATTGTACTGGTGTCAATTAGCCTGCTTTGTTGTGACAAACACGGCGTTTGGATAGGCCAATTCAAGTTTGAGTTATAATATTTTACATTAATTTTTGAAACAAAACACCTTTGAAGGTACCGTTGACCGACGTATCTGTTTTCTTCTTGCTAAATTACAAAACATTGACGAAATGGGAACACCGGAATCTTGCCCCCTTTGCAACGAGACACTGGCACGCTATTGGCCAACGCCCATGATACGTATAGATATATGCTTACCTGCAATCTTTTTCACTTTATTAATCAACTCGTTCCAATCCCCTAATTGAGCTGGGGCATATTTTATCTTGACACAACCAGGCAGGTTATCATTGTTTAAAAAATCAACACTTTTCATGTTTGTGCCGGGCATGAAGTTGTTTTGCGTCAAAAAAACCTTATGAAATTTATAAAAGTTGCTTTTTGCCTGCCAATCTGTCCAAATTTTGTCGATGAACGAATGGTGTGGAAAGAACTCGGGTGAGGACGCACTGTCTTTTGTAATCATTGTTCCACCAATGGCGTAGTGAACAACATCATGTAAGTTAACACGCATCATAAGTTCAAAATCCGAGAAACTGGAAACATTTTTAGCCAAAATTTTTGCAACCTGAACTACGTTTGGGATAATGCCAGTTGAGGGTTCAAACGTTCTTTGCAGACAACCTTCTCCAGCACTCTTGACCAATTTCCAGTTTTTCTTCACGCTGAAAGGACCGGTTGGAACACATGGTGGAAGTCCAAGACCGTTTCCCCCAAACCCATTCGTGTCCGCCCAGAAATCATTCTTAAACGGCGATGCTGCAACTATTGACCAGTCCCAGTAAGGCACAGTAATCTTGCAGTCAAGCTGACGAAGAAAGTTCTCATACTGTAAAACATACCACCTATGCCATGGTAAAAAATAAGTAATGTTGTGAATCTCTTCAAAGAGTGTCTTATGTAGTGTCACCAACTTTTCGTATTTATTTTTATAAGGTTCTAGTGTTGAAACAAGAACCACGGCAGTTTGATAGCGTTGTTTCTCTTCTGTAGACAAATAGGTAAACTCCTTTCGAACTCTATAGCACTCTGTCAATTTGCCATCTTGACAAACACAAATTCGCTGACATGCGTCAAGAGTTGTCGAGCCTTCATGACAAGCTGAATATAAGAAATAGATATGTATTAGTAGTTAAGAAACACAAAAGAGTAGCCTGTAATTTTAAGTGCATTTTTTTGGTACAAATGAAGGCATAAAATACAGGTGAAAGGCAAATCAGTTAAGCCAGGGTTAATTATCACATGATTATAAATTAAGCTTTTTGGATTGATATTTGCTGCTGCATACTTTCAGAACGATGCTTTCAGCACGTATCAACAGTTGAATCGACAACCACTTTGTTCAATCAAAGAAAAATATTGCTTTCCTTTCCGTTTTATCACCTGTCGTGGCGCTGTCTATAAGCCTAATAGTGAATCGGATCGTTCTCTAGGCTAATTTACGAGTTAACATCCACCGCGTGTATGATGTTCACAGCGATTTCTCCTCTTTGGTGTATGTGATATAGTAGTTTACCCACGACCGGTTTTTAATGTCATGTTAACAAAATATGTTGATCTACGACATTTCTGAGTCTGTAAGTGTCTGAGTCACGACATTTTGGCAAGATGACTACTTTTTATGGGGGTTGTTTTGATGTCAAAAACCTTAAATTAAACAAACTTTTTATCGCTTTTCGTAGCCTGCGCAGGAAATGATTTCTGTAGAAACTGTGCGCAGGTTAATACAATTCGTGAATAATGACGGCTGACTCTTTTGCGGCATATACTTACATGGTTGTGTTTTCGTTGTTGTTATGGTTGTGTTAGTTTGCTTGGCGGTGGTCATTAATTGAGCTGTTGGCCTGTATGTGGTATTTTGTTCAGATGGGTTGGCTGTGATCTTTTGGAGGGTTGTAACATGCTGTGGAGGCATGATTGACTTTGGTAAGGTAACTTGTTTCGCTGAGGTCCTCTGTAGTGTTTTGATCGTTGGTTGTGGTCTTGGTCTTATGGTGGAAGACACCTGCGTTGGTAGCCTGACGTTCCTATTTCGGTATTTGTAGGAGTATCTCCTGTAACCTGAAATAATATCTTGTGTCAGTCTTGTGATGATAATTAGACAAACTGTCTGGTATTAATACAGGTACAAAACCTTATATGTCCAAAAAATTTGATATTATGTTAATTGTTAATTATTATGTAATCTTAATTATTAAACACTCTATAGAAAATTCAATATACCTATTTTCCTTTTGCCATGACGCAAGTGAAGGAAAACTGGTATCCTAAAACGCCGAGAGCTATATATAGAATGAGGTCGATAACGGCTGCGGAAACGGTAAGGGATGTGGTAACGATTGTAAGGACGATAAGGACTTTGAGGACGATAAGGGATATAAAGACCATATCGGTTAATTGGTGTTTGATGACCATAAAATAAGCGAGGAGGGTATGGAGGATGTCTTCGATAACGGTAACGTATAATTGGATGATATCTGTGTGAATGATGGCTATATTTACGACGAGAAGTTCCTCTAGCAACTTTCCAGCTTCTTTCTAACGAAAGAAAAATAAAAATAAAATGCTTTAAAAATATGTATCGGTCAGGAAGCACTGATAGATGACAGGAATACCTTACTGACTATTTGGCCTCTTACAATTAGTTAGCCTTGACTAACCGTCAGGATTAACTAATGGTTGGTTAAAATTTGGATGGGCGGAGTGGATAACCATATATATAGAAAATTTCTGACATAGGTCTTTCACCAAGAAAAAATGGTTTAGTGTCTAGTGATCTCGCCTTTTATTCGAAAGTATTTCTCTGGATTCTCAAATTAACAACTTAGATTTTAATTATAGAACTGATTTGTTATATAGGTTCAAAGAAGATACATGCCTGATAGGAACAATACGTCTTGTTGGAGTTATTATTACGTTGAAGTAATTTTCCCCTACAACTTTTTTAAAAACTATAACTCAGCCAATATGAAAATATAAAACACGTTTTTTGATGTATAAAGCTAATAATGTCAGAAATCCATACACTATGGGCAAAATACAGGTAATCACTTACCATAGTTTTTATCGTCTAACTCGATCGAATTAACCACATTCGAATATCTTGCCATTAAATGGAAAATAAAAAGTAACATCAACAGTTGAAAAGTATTCCATAAGTTCATGTTTACAAGTTATGTTTATGAGAAATATATTTGCGTTTCTTTAATTTGTTCAATGCCGTCGTTTAATATGGTTCTTTGAAGAATAATTGACTTGTTGAGTGTGAATGACACAAATCTTTGACTTGTATATGGCCGCCAACTCGCGAGACAAAAGGTTTTTTTAATTGCTAAATGAGACACCGTTTGATAAAACCATAGATACAATTTCCGGCTATTTATCATCTTGCAAAATTTAGCCGATCACATAATTGAGCTAAATGAAATAGATATAATTATTACTCAACCAGACCGGATTCTGGCATAATTTCAAAATCCTTGCTTTGTTTTGCGAAATAAGTTTTTCGGATGTCAGTATTGTATTCAGCCAAAGTAATATGCCATAAATTATAAATGTGTTATTTGGTAAAGAAATATAGAAGGAAAAAAAACAGAAAAAAATATCTGGCATAACGATAAAAGAAACAGAAATGGTCAATATCAAGGAAATGAGTATTGTTTAAAGATATCAAGCATTAATGATCACACGGAAAACAAAAAAATTCTGTGATAAAAAGGAGGGAAACTGTAAGAGTTCTCCCTTGTACAATTACAAACCATTAATTGATAACCAATAATAAAAGAGTTTTGGTTTTTCAACACAAAACCACAAAACTAAAAGTCAAAAGGAATTTTTATTCATTGTGGAATTTTACATGAATTACTGGTTGGAAAAACCGCCGACCAAAGTGTTGGATAAACTTGGATTCAAATGAAATCTTACTTTAGGTTGAGATTTCGAGAAAAAAGTCATGAAAAAATTGCAAAAGACTACTGTTAAAACGTAATTATGAAGGTCACGAAAAGAAATTTTTAGAAGATATAAAAGGTACTGTGACCAATATTATGCAAAAGGATATTATAAAAGGTTTACATTTTTAATTAACATAATTTTAATCAATGATTGTATAATATTACTATAATTATAACAGAGATAGCGATACAGGTAATGATATATCGGTAAGTCGTTTTTTTGTATAAAGGAAATTGTTAAGTCTAATTATAGTAGGGTGAATTACTCAATAGTAAGTTACTATTCACCCTACTATAGTTAGACTTGACAATTTGCACACTGGCAGCTTGATATCATATTTTAACCTACTTCTTTACTGCTGTCAAATAAATACGTAAATGAAAATTGGAAAATGCTAAATGTTGTGAAATTACTGATAATGTTATTTTATTAAAAAAAAGTGGCAAGACAACAATGCTGCAACTCACGATATTAAAGTTGGTGGACTGGGGAGAGTTATCAATCTGATACTCATGATACCAGTGAGCTCACCTTATATAACTGGAGAGAAATATTGCTGAGGATTGCACTGGCGGAAAATGACACCAATTTTATAAATGTACTACGTCATGTCCAGCCCCTTTGCTTGCTCTTTTGCACAGTTTAGTATGTGCCAGACCGAGCAAAGGGAATAACGTAATACAATTATAAAATTGGTGTTACTCAGCAATCCAAAGATCTCCCTCCAGTTATATAAGGTAAGTATCAAGCTCAATGATCCTTACCTTATCACAAGTGCAATAATTTGTAGGGTGAGGGGGGCCTGTTGGGAAGCCTTTCCCTTCCCCCTATTGGGAGAAAAATACAAGTTGTCAGAGTTAAAGGAAAGTAGGGTAAAAATTATATTTCTTTGATTCAGGATTTTATTATTCATTTTATAGATTTTATTTATTTTTATTTGATAGTGATTAAAATCATAATGCTTATCAATTTTCTTATAAAATTTTAAAAAATGTTCTAACTGGATATCAAGATATAACGCTATCAGACTAAGCGGGAAAGTGTTCTCATTAGTGTGTTTTTTAACTAGGCCCTTCTTATTTTACATAAATGTCCTAAACTTGCAATTAGTATTCGTCCTGTGACTATTATGATACAATTACTTGTACAAAAACCTAAGCCAAACCTTGCTAAGCACTGTTTGTCGCCGTCCTTGACCGTCTGTGAAAGTCCTTGATTGTCCTTGGCCGTCCGTGAACGTCCTTGACCGTCCGTAAACGTCCTTGACCGTCCGTGAATGTCCTTGATTGTACGCGGCCGTCCTTGACCGTACGTGAACGTCCGTAAGTTTTCATATTCCTTCAGTTACTTTTATAGCATTGTCAATATAATTGGCTCGGCATTCCCACTATGTCTACGTAATCCTCATGCGCTTACACTGTTCAAGCAGTTTTTATGCGCTTCTGATATCTACACGCCCGTGATCAGTTTAAATACAGTCAAAGTTTGTTTATATTTTAACTTCTCAAAATTGATTTGTTTTTTAATACACGGATTTGTGCCATGTACATGCATCAATTTGTGAAAAACACGACCAATTTTTTGGTACTCCGGTAAGTTACATTTTAAAACTCATGGACGGTGCACGGACTGCTCACGTACGGTACATGGACTGCTCACGGACGGTTTGCGGACGGTGTTTAACAAAAATCCTATTATCTAACGTTTTCCAAGCTGTATTGTAAGAATGACTTCAAAGTTGTGTCACACTTGTTAAAGTATGTGCTGGCTTGGAAACTTGGCAAATCCTAGTTTTGCAACATATATTAGTAACCAGGCAAACTGTATACACTTCAAATGGGAATTACTCCCCGTGCGACCGTGTAGTTACACCACAGACGAAGTAAGCAAGCTCTGTGTTTTCCAACTTTCACATTGCTCCTTTGGAGACTCGAAAAATTAAAGAGTGCTTGAACGAAGTACTTCAATACAATTTGTCCTTCACGATAATCACTTGTCCGCGTAGGGAATTTTCTTGAAGAAAGATCAAACGCGTTGTTTTTGTATGTCTCTTTCGACATACAGTATTTTCGTAAACGAATGCTCAAATGTGTTATCCAACAAAAAAGTCGAATCCTTTCAGCTATTGTATAGCTATGATTTATGTTTTAGAGGTCTTTAAGCTGTGGATGTTTTATCATTGTCCTTTTATAAACATTTGGTTTATCAACAGCGATATTCTTTGCCAAGTTTTCGGTTTCGGATAATGGCTGAATTAGTTTTGGTGGTTCCACCGCCAAATTATGGACAAGTTTTTGAGTTCCTGTGTTATTAATTGTTTCCCACTGCCTTGTTGTTGGTGTGGCGTAGTTCATTGCTTTTGCTGCACTTCTTGTGTTGTTGTATTGCCAACCTAATATGGACATCTGCTACAAAGTACATTTAGTAGTATCACTGATCTTAACTAGAAATCTGTAAATATCTATGCAAAGAAAAAGTCACTTCCACAAGAAGAAATTGGGTATTTGGCATATTTATAACTGGTTATTTATATATATACATGT
>JAOBAZ010104441.1:0-19328 GCA_026546875.1 Pteroeides caledonicum | reverse complement strand
TATACATATACATGTACATATACATGCACTTGCACATACACATACACATACACATGCACATGCACATACACATACACATGCCCATGCCCATGCACATATACATAAGCATATGCATATGCTTATGCATCTATATCTATTTATTAACGCAAATACATCTATGAACACAAATTTTAAAAATTTAATTTTTAAGACGTAATAACATTTTCGCAATTTACTGAACGCAAACAACTTTCTTTAATAATAAGACGCCTGCTTAGGCGTTAACTTGCGCCGCTCTAAGCTTGACCTCGAAAAAGAGTAGTCAATGTGCTGCGAACACTGTTGCAGTCACCACTACAAATCTACATGTATGTGTTCACGTATTTAAATGTCACGTCAGGCAAGGCAAGCATGGAATTGTAACTCAAGTGAGAAGGGGTCACACTACTGTGACACCTTTTAGTTTATGGTTATTACTGGTCAGGTAGACCACAGGCGCACGCAGGCGGCGAGGAAATATGCTATCTAAAACATGAAGAACAATTGTTTGAGAAACCCTTAAAGCGCTTATGTCACAGAATTATCTTTATTAAGATCACTGTCTTACATAAAAGAACTCGTAAAATGAATATCGTATTTCTTCTCATTCTCGAGATTTCAAACTAAGTGACTGTGACGTCATAAAGCAAATAGTACACAGCACATCTGCAATATTGGAAAATTATGTATGTTTAAGACCACTGAAAGAAATCACTTGATACTTTGCATGTGGATACAGACCAATAAACGTAATGGCACTGTGCCAGTTTTATTGTGGCTATTTTCTTTTCAGTCCTTGCCTTTGCTGTTTGATACTGCCTGAGTAGATCAACTTGGTCAGTGAAAATCAACTCCAGAGTCCGAGTTCGAAATAGATTGACACGAAAAGGAAATGCACAATATCGTTTTCGCAATCATGGAGCCTGCAAACAAAGGCAACCAAAAACCGTGCGAAGTGTTGTAACAGTGGTATTCATTTGATGATTTCAAAAATAAACGCGATTGTCCACGATGTAAATATGCTGTGTACTACATGTGACGTCATAGGCATAGGTACCGCATTCGAACACTTGATATCTCACGAACGAAAAGCGATGAGAAAACTGTCAACTACTTTACCCTTTTACGAGTTCATTTAAATAAGACAATAATATGAATAGCAAAAACGTCGTTGCATAAGCACTTTAAATTTCAATATTCTCTGGATATCTTTAACGTGGATGAAAAGTTACTCAAAGATCAAGTTACTGGTTAATCAGATAACTTCAACCAAGCTAGATCGTTCCCCAATAATAAAAAGACAATTACAACCATTTTTCGTTTCCTGCTGACTCTAAATACAGTACACGTTAAAATTATAAAGTGTCGTAGGCTCTACCTCAGGGAGGACAAAAGATAAACAGGGATCACAAAACACTGCTTCAACAGAAAATTCACCGACACCAATGAGCTTTAGAAGATCACGTCTAAAGTGGAACATATTTAAATAGTATGATAAAACATCAGTAACAGTGAAAATATGTTTAAAAACTGCAGATATGTATTAGATTTGGACAAGTAACAGGTTAAAAATACCTCAATTTGTTTACTTGATTTTGAGTCGTGGAGTCCAACGATAAAGCCTAAAAAATATTACCCATTTCAAATATCGAATTTCATTTCATATTTAGTTCGACATTTTAACTTACATCACAAGTTATCTAAAATATTGCTTTGTTTATGAAACCTAAATTGTGTAGTTTTTTGCATTTCAAAAAGGTATTAAGATAAAAAAATTAGCAAACAAAGCTGTCCATATATCTGTGCTTAAAACATAATAAAACATATTATACTTCAAAGTGTAAAGAGACGATAAAAGCAACATCAAGTGAACAGACTTCACACATGAATACATGCTTATGTTATTGTTAACATGCATAAGATGTTAGCAACCCTTAAAGAACATTGGCAACACATTTCTTTATTGTCTCAAATGAAAGAACTCTTAAAACTGTTTAGTAATTTCTTTTACAGTTTTGTCATATCTCCCTTAGTTCTCCATATGTTTCATTTCAAATTTCAGTAAATTTTGCTCTCGTCCGCCATTTTGGATTTTACCGGATATGCAAAAATGACGTCAAGTGCAGGATCACGCAAATTTTTATCTTGAAGACCACATTACAATATCTGACTTAACAATGTTATCTTAACACTTCGCTGTTACTTGTTGGTGTAGAAACCGTCAAACAAACATTTGACTTTGAATCCGTCGCACGGGGAGACGTTTGACAATTTTTAACTACCACATGACGTCATCAAATCCGAAGTTAATGACGTTAAAAATTGTTCCAAGACTGCGGACTAGAAAAAGCACGAATTATAATTATCTCAAGAACTAAACAAGATATGAAGAAACTGTATAATATGTTATTAAACAGTTTTAAAAGTTGGTTTACTTAAGACAATAAGAAAAATTGTTGCCAATGTCCTTTAAGGAACGCCCACGCATTATACATGATCAATACATTATATCTGCACATTTCTTACAAATACAAATATTGTCAAGCTTATTTTTCTACTAATTCGCTTGTTGCCGTTAAAATTGAAAATGACGTCATTATAAAATGTATTACTGTATTTATATACTCTAAATTGAATTTATAAGGGTCAGAAAACTTTACCATAAAAACTGCTGAAGTGCTGTGTAGGCAGTATTAAATACAAGATCAAAAAGCAAAAAGGTGGCAAACTGCGAAATGTGTGAAAAGGTTTGCTGATGTTTCGAAGGCTCTCAAACGTCAGGAAAACGTTTATTTCCGTCACGAGGTTGCTTAATACATGTATTGTTTTCCCGCCCTTTTAAAATGCGCATGACATGACATTTTTGGAGGGGTATTCCGTTAGTTCGCCATACGGTAGTGACGGCCAAAAAAATAGTGTCAGGAAACCAGATTTAATGTTACAAATGGGAAACAAGTGCTTGTTTACAATGGACAAAATGGTGATTTCCAAACGATTTTTTTATATGAGGATAATTGAATCATGCAAATTAGCATTACACAAGGAAACAACAGAAAACTGTTTCGAGCACACTTTTGATTCGGGTAAAACCGAGCATATGATTGTGTATTAAAGTTTAATTCCTGTTTGTGACCTCGTGGCCGCATGAATAGATTCGCACAAATTAACGCTTGTTTGATTTACTTTGTACATACCTTGCAAACAAAAGCAAACCAACATACATAAACAAAATATCAAAATAATGAAACCCTATTTTTTAAAAAAATCCAATACAAAATTTCATGTCGTACGCACTTTAACGGAAACTTTTACTTTAAACAAGTTATACCTTGCAAACATATTTCACAAATTCCAAGGCTGGATTATTGAGCGGTAAATGAGATCCAGGCAGGATAGGAAACTCTGAGCTTGGATCATCTCGAGAATGCCTATCGCCAGATAATGTTTGTTGGATCTTTTGTGTTATGCTAAAAAAATAACAACAGGCAGTTTTTAGAATGCAGTAGTCAAAGTTATAGAATTCACCATCATATACCTATATGTACATTATAATGATATAATACACAGTCACGTGTGATGTAACATGGTTTTGTGTGCTTACGTAAATAGTTGGTGGGTAAGATCTTGTTCAATTCGTTTTTGAGTAAAGGATACCAAACTGGGTGTTGCCGAGGCGTCAGCTATTCTCTAAAAAATGAAAAAATAAAATTGTAAAAATATAAAAAATCAAACAGACTGAAAAGACAGATTAATTTAATATAACATCCCAAACTAATTAATAATTCGTGAACGAAAAACAAGGAGATCAAAAATTGTTTGGATATCCTGACTAAGCACTTGTACATTAAAGGGTATTAGCAATAAACATTTTCTTACCTTGTATTGATTGAGGGCCCCGAACTAACGTCTGGTATGGTAGTTTATTTTTCTCCGCGCACATCCTTCGTTGAGAAAAAAGCCTGCAAAGTTCAGCAAAGACCGCGATCTTGGATGACAAACCGATATTCAAATTTATGCAGAAATATATTAGCTGACGCCATTAGTAGGTCTTGACCCTTGGTTCTGGTTCAAATTGGTAAGGAAATACTTCACCGGACTGGTTGTCGTGGATTTCCTCTTTGAACTAAAGAACTTTGACCCGAAATATGAGATTGAAAATCAATCCAAATAGCGGCGGCTCTCGAAGTTTGGAGCGTAATTTTTCGATGAAAGGCGCGCGCGGAGAAAAATTTCAGGCATCGGCCAAGGGTCCTCTATCAATATAGCGAAAGAAAAATCGGTTGTTAAAACCCTTTAATAAAGCCAACTTTCGCCTCGATTTTCTCTTAAAATACTTTTCAGATGCTGCTATATAGTACAAAGAAAAACATGTTTCATCAGGAAATCTAAACAAAATTCGGTTTTCAGCTTGATAATTATTCATATCACGCACAACCTCATTGAATAATTGTTAACAAAATCAATAATTGTTAATCTCAACACACAAAGAACACTATAAAAGACAAAAAATAATTGAAAAAACTTAATGTAACTAAATTTAATGTTGCATACACGTACCTGTGATTGTGAAGATCCGGTCCGTTTTCTTATAGGAGTTGAACCAGGCAACACGTGTCTTTTTTCTTCCACAAGATGATTATATACAGCGTGAATATGACCAGCAATAACAATCTTATTAATAAAAAACAATAAAAAGATAAGTGTTGCCCAGTTATTGAAAGATGACGTACAAAAATATTGTACAGGTAAGTACAAAAAAATTTTGCTTGCTATATTTATCTCATTAGAAAGACTTTTTAAAATGGCATGTAATGTACTTTACAATTTTTCTATATCTTGTTTAACTCTTCAGATATTCCGTTCAAAAGTAGCATGCTGTCCGCCATCTTGGATATTCACTGACATACAAAAACTTCACCAGCTGGCCACGCAATATTTTTACTTTTGAAGAATTACACGTGAGTATCAGTCAAAAGGTGGATCATTGGCAAAGATAAGAGCTTTAAATATCAGCAACAACTTTTCAAAAACTTGTTCACAACTGCGCCATTTAGAACTTGTTGAAGTAGCCTTACCCAGCTTGAGACATCTCATAAATAGGTAATATTAAACAGGTAATCCAATTCGAAAGCTGAAATACCCTGATCGCAAGTTTAAAGCTATCTTAAAGCGGTTTCAAGATTCCCTTCTGTCAGGTTAACAGTTGAGCAGTTCAGATAACACTTCAGGGTACCACCGCCAGTTTGGAGAACGATCAGGTTTTTAGAGTGTTAAGATCAAAGGTGTGCGGATCCGGTAAGACGACAACTTCTTCAACATAGTGCAAAGATACATCTGCGCCTGCGACCAGTGTTTACGAGTAAGAACGTTGGTGATTCACTTGGTGATTCGTGAAAACATAGTCAGTAGAGTAGATGACCTAGAAGGTCAATAAATATTGAATAGAACTCATGATCTGTTATTGTCTAGGTATATGCAAGTTTGTGCACCTTCTTGATCACGTGCCTATTGAATATTGAGATAAACAACCAATAAAAATGACACGGAAAAGCACTCATCCATGAGTTTGAACAATTTAAAGCCCTGTTATTGGTTGATTGCTCCAAAATACAATTGTCACGTGATAACGATGGTGCACAAAGTTTGCATAAACCGAGTTCAGCATAGATAATGAGTTCTACTGAATTTTGAACAAGCTTCCAAACTATCTCCTCTACTCACTATGGTGAAAATAAACCGGCTATCGTAATTCAGCAATGCGTTGTTTATCTTTATGAATGTGGTTCGTGTGATGTTCGTGTTGGAATAACTTCGCGGCAATTGATGAGCATAAAAGAAAGAGCTCCTCCATAGCTAAGCATTTCAGAGAAGATTTTCACCATAATTCACTCGAGGTACAGAAAAGGAACTTTAAGATCTTACTCAAATGTAGAAGTAAATTTGAAAGTTTATTATGCGAGATGTTTTTTATTAGGGATATAAAGCCATCGCTCAATGTACAGTTGGACTCAATTAGCGCTAAGATTTAAAGGGCAATTCCATTGTTTTTTTAATCATTGTTTTGTAATTTTCACTTATCTCTTTTTAATTTACATAATGAACACACATACCTATAAATGTGATGAACATTGTTTTGATCTTTTAATTTCACTTGGAAGTGACCAATGGTTCGTGGAAACGTTGTCATTTTAATGTTCTTAATGTTATAATAAAATGTTTTTAGCGCTCTGTGCTATGACTTTGAATTAAGGCAAAAGAAGGCGGACAGAAATTTTATTGCTCATACCATTTAACTACAAGTGAAGTGAATTAAGAAAGTTAATAAACTGCTAGTACGTTATTTGCAACAGCCTCTCGCTTTTTCTATAGCATGATTTGGAGAGATGACTATACAAGTCGAGCCTTAAAAATTCTGTTAAAAATCCACTAAAAATCATCTTTAAAAATGGATAAAATTTGCTCTCGGTATAAAAATCTTGTTTTTTCAAGTACTATACATGTACTCATTCATGTCAGCTGGAAATTCGAAAATATATTCAGTTTCAAACGGTCATATTTTTTCATATTACTCGAAGTTCATGATAATTCTGTTTTCTCTTTTTTTATAATAAATTCACTTAAAAACGCTGCAAGTAACATTTTAGTTCTACGAGATAAAATAGATGGAAAATGAAAATTTGTACTGATTTTTTTGAATACTGTATCACCATTTACCACCTTGGCTACAAACATACAAATAACAGTTTCGTCTAAAACCTGTTTAAATAACAGTTCCCTAATGCTAGTTTCATTAATTCCGGTTAGTATAGCACTACATACCTGGAAAAAGTTTTGGCACGAAGCAGATACAGGTAAATATTTGCAAATATTCCAGTTCATTTCAACTTCAGGCTTGAAAAGAAAACAAACTTATCATGTTTCCCAGGATACTTTTCAATTTTTCTGAGCTTTACTAACAACATCAGTAGAGAACTATTATCAGCCAATTTTACTAGTCGATTAATCGTTGTCAACAAGCGATTTATATCGATTAATCGTGTTGACGATTAATTTAAATATGACATACCCATAGTGGCTTGTAATTAAACTTTAATAAATTTATTGTACCAGTTTGTTTAAATATTTCAAATCAGCATTTAAAGGAGTACTGAACCCAAAAAAGAACTAAGCTTTATTTGTTTCTTTTTAGTGTTAAAATTACAAATTTGTAATCCCTTTTGCTTTAACGTGATCCATTTACAAGAAATAAATCAATAAAGGTCATATTTCTGAGCGAGATTGACCGTTTGACTGGCGGTTCATATTTACTCTGTGATGACCTAGGATACAAGGAATAAATTAACGCTAAGTAAACTACTGTATATTAACGAAATGTTAAACGTATAATCTTCGGGTGTGTAATAATCACATTACGCCAAACAATAAGCTAAAAGTATATCAATATATCAAGTTTAACGATATTAATTTATTCCTTGTATCATACGTCATCACAGAATAGATATGAGCCGCCGGTCAAACGGTCAAACTCGCACAGAAATTTGACTGTTGTTGGTTTATTTCTAGTAAATGGATCAGGTTAAAACAAAAAGGATTACAAATTGGTATTACAACACTAAAAAGTAACAAATTAAGTTTTTTTTGGCGTACAGTTCTCCTTTAAATAAATCTTATGAACGTTAGATTAACTAACATGTTCTTCTCATGCACTTGTTTCTCGTACGTTGGTAAACAAGTGTTACACCTGTGCCTTTCTCTTAAGGTGGTAGTCTACCCTAAGTTAAATAATATTATGGGCCTACTGGTTAGTTATTGTGTTCACCTGTTTATAAAATTAACTGCTTTGTTGATATTCCAACAGAATCGCCTAAAATTCCAAGCTTTTTTTCGCGTGTTAAAAACAAGGTTTTGTTCGTTATCATTGTTTGGTATGCGCTTTTTTTAATTCACAATAGTTTCTTTTGTTTACAGTCCTTTGTTTAACATTCCACAACAAACAATAGACAATCTTTGCTCTTATTTTTTTCAAGATAACCGAATCTCGCTGTACTAAATTTGCGAAAACTCTGCATTAAGAGGTGCTTGATGGTTCGCCTCAATTTTTTGACTGCAGGCGGATCTCTTAGTGTTTAATGCAATAAGTATACAGTTTTTCGAAATTTGCGATATTTCACTAGTTACCGTGGAAACAGTGTTTTTTGGAAGTTAAAAAGAGAGTACTTGGCGAAATTAAAATCTGTCTACTTGTTGCATAGTATTTAACTTGAGAACCAACTTCGAAAAGTTTGGACTTGATATCTATTATTGCTTTTGACATATTGCTTCTACAAATTTTGGGTTATGACGTAGTAATATCTGGTTACCATGGATATTACAAGGTACACGCCAATTTATGTATGCTCAAATTTATGTTATAGTTACTACAGATCTTCTTGTAAATTTTTGTTACAATTGATGAAACAGTAAATAAATTAGCAAAAAGAGTGATTTGGGAAATTTAGGGTAGACTACCACCTTAATCCTTTGAATCATCTCTTAATCCTAGTTACGCTGTGTGGTGTTAGAGATGATCTGCTTATCCAATGACTATAACTTTCTAAGTTGGTGTATTATTATGTATTTCTTTATCTGTAAATTATGTAAAGCAACAGAGATAACACGCTTTACTTCACACCTCTCCCTGATCACGTCTGTCGATATCATCATTAATTTCCTCAATGTCAGATCCTTCGTCGTTTTTATCATGTTCATCTCCATCAGAAATATTTCCCACAGGTATTACACCTCTCACTCCACCATGATTTGCCTACAAAGACGAATTTTCGATTTATTCGTATTTGGCCATTCAACTGCCAAACTAGTAAAAACATTAATTCAAACGCACTAACTTGGTCCATCCATAAAAGATATTCCCAACATGCAGTTGGGTTTATATCGAGACTGTGGAACAATTCCTTAGATTGAATACTTCGTAAGATAAAATTAATATACCCAAACGCATCTGACACGCTGAAACAAAAAAGTGATAATTCATGGATTAAGGAGTGGAGTTGAAAAAATGAGTAATGTGGTTTAACGGAAAATTTGCATTTAAACCTTTAATCATTCGAAAATGTCCACTGATAAAGGTCAATTTTAAACATCCAAAGAGGTGGTTTAATGAACGTCAGATAACACTGACAAAAGCTTCAACAGTTAATGGTATTGATAATTTCTCAAACTCATAATTATTAATAAACCAAAATAAAAATTAAGCTTAAATTGGCATTTGAAACTGGAGGAAAAGTGCGAGAGCTAGTACCTGGAAATATTTCAAAGAACTATTAGTACTTTTAAACTGAATATATTAGTCTATAATTAAACGTTGTAGTTAATTTGAAAAGTCAGTTCAAACACTCGACGTCAGACTTTACCAGGGTTCCAAAGTCTTCGCGCTTTTAAAAAGCACGGCTGCGGTTTGCCCTTTTAAAAGCACTCAGACTTTGAAATCCCGTATGATTTATAAAGTTCTTTAGTTTATAACGGTAACAAAACAGTGGGAAGTTGGAATACATTTCTGCTCAAATTGACTGTCCTGAGTCGCGTAGCCAGCCTGACGATTTTGTCCCGATGTGTAAATTTCGAATTGTTGTAATTATTCATGTCTTTAGAAATTTATTGTTTTCATTAGCACAAATCGTCAGGCTGGCTATGCTACTGAGTGTACTTTGTTTTGGGGATATGTTAACTTGAACTTGATACAAAATGCAGCGGCCTGAAATAACTTGTATTTTTAATCTGCACGGGGATAGTCAGATTGCTTCTTTTCATATCCATTTTGTACATAAAACGTATGTAAAAGGGGATAATAATTCTTAAATACATTACCTACCTTCGTTTCTTTGTACAAATGATAATTTTGTTGAAATTTGCAAACAGAACGGTAGAACCAAGTCTTTGGAATTCTGCAACAAGCTTTAAAAGATAGGCAACAATTAATAAAACTGGCATTTTTTCTATTTTGGTTAGTCGATTAAGAAAGATTTAAGCAAAAAATAATGTTTGTAGGAAAACGTATTGCTAACCTGTGAAAATAATTTCTTCATCATTCCTTGCACGACACGACACAGTGCAGGGTCAAATAGTAAAGATGTAGGATTACGAAGCCACCTAAAATGATCACGGTAATTTCTTTTTAACTACAATATAAATAATATATAAAAAATAATGTAGTAAAGCTTAACAACGCACCTGTAAAAATGAACTAGTTGAAGATCCGCATATGGGTTCTGGAAGGACGAAACTTCATGTAGCCAGCTGTGTATCATAGATTTTAGAACTCTAATTTTAAGAAATAATATTTGATTATTATTACATAACTACGTTCTGTTCACCCCTTATAACCGTGGGTCCACCTTGGGCAAGTAAAATCGTCTGGCGTTGGCCTACGTAAATAAAAATCGATCGCAGCCTGGAAAGGGTTAATTCTCTCGCTACTGCAAGCCGCTGGTAGCGGCGCGTAAAATTCGTCTTAAAATTTGTGTTCAGGATCAAGAAAATATATACATTTATATACTTTTGTTGATTGATTTACAAAAGTGTTACAATGCATTCGCGATACACCACCAGAATTTGCGCTCTTTTGAAAAAAAAAACGCGGTACAAGCATGGAAAAAATATTTGGTAGTGAAAGAGTTAATAATACCATCACCATTAAGTAATGTTACCTAAAAGCGCTAGAACAAACTGCAGCTTCATCATAAGCAGTCAGGTAGCTGGCTGCTGCCCCACCTCCAGTAACCATTTCTTCAAGAGAAGCCTAAAAAATAATAACAAAATAGTCAATAAAAACTTAAAAATGCCTTTAAAAAATACTTAAAAGCGTAACCGTAGATAAATAAAATAAAAATAAAAGAGAAATAGGTTGCAAACTTCAAACAACATTACAAAACCGGGAACGGCCTCAATGAGGTAGTCAAATCTGCTCTGGGCATCGGTTCTGCTCAGAACGGAGAGGCCCTCAGATTTAAACATTGTCCAAATTCCGCATTTTAAAAACTTTTTCTAAATTGAAACTCTGGTTTATATCCATTTAAGACCAAAACAAACCAGAAAGTTGTCAGATATCCAGTTGGTATATCAGATATTAGAAATTTCCCAGGTCAAAGTGTAAACAAAGCGTTTGCTTACATTGCGGACATGATGCTATGTATGGTCGGAACCAGCGCTAGTGCACCAAATTTGCATCTCACTGCTTAGCCAATAAAAATTGTATTTTGACCAACTTGTTTTGTTATGCAAAGTAGGTGCACTAGTGCTGGATCCCACCATGCTATGGCAATGTTAGGATTATAAGGTTACAAATATTGTACACTGTATTTCAACATGTGGTCATGCATGACTAAAATAAGCAACTACTCTAAATTACAAGAAACAATTGACATGAATTTTTTACAAAGTTTATTAATTTGTCTTTTGCATATTTAGTATAGTTTAGTGCAGCACTTACGCTAAGCAGCAGGAAAATCCATGCAGAAAATGTTTTATTATAACAGAGGACGTTTCTAGTTGCATTATTGCAAATATCTATTCGATATGTAAAATCCCTAACCTAAGCATATGTCCATCTATCCAGCTCTGAAATAAATCGGTATAATTTAAGCTACCATATTAAAAAAGGTGAATGCAATAAAACAGCTATACCTGTGTAGTATTCTCAAAGCTTACAGCGGATCCAGAGCCACCTTCATAATCATTGATATGTGAAGACTGCAAAAAATTGGAAAAATCGTAGTTTCATATTTTAATACATTATCGAATAAAAAGTAAACAACATCGAGATTCAGGCTTTTATAAGGTTTAGCTGAATAGGCAAAAATCGCTTTGTGTCACTTGCGACAAGTATGTGATCAAAACAATCTATATATTTCTGCCTAGACTGTTATATATTATGAATGTTATTATGACCCTTACGAGTTTTGTCTTTGACATGTTGCAGTAAGTTTTGTGTGTAAAAATCTTCTACGATTAACGAAAATACTTCATTTTCAATACCTGTAATAGAGCATTCACTGCCAGACCATCCAAGGAAAGTTCAATACAAACAGTCGGATATGCCCCAGGACTGTTCACCTCCACAATGATGTCTTCTTCAAATTCTAATCCAGATCTATATAACACATTAATTAAATTATAACATTTAACTACATTTTTTTATGATACTACATATTGTACCTCAAACCCATAGTACACCTAGCTAGGAAACTCATAGTACACGTAGCTAGCTACTTACAGTAGCTAGGCTTTAATGTATATAAATCATTGTACTAGCTTCCCAGTTAGTAAAATGATTTATACCCATAAACCCTTATTTAAGCGCTAAATACCCTAACTTCGACTAAGCGGATATATTTATTAAAATTACCTACAGGTAACAATCCCCAATTATCATCTCTAGAGATTTGTAGACATAGTTCGCACAAAATTTCAGGGGATAATTTTTTTGAAACGTTCCATTACACATGTAATTGAAATATTTCTACCTGTTATCGTCATCTTCCTTTCCTCCCAAATCTGGTCGATCGCTTGGAGAGAGCCACAAAACATGGTTGTTTTTACTTAAGTTTCGAGCAAAGAATACGTCACATGCAAATGTTGCGGCATCCACAGAGAAGTTACCAACTGGCACGTGACAATATCTTGCATGGTCAACTTGGGCCTATAAGAAAGTAAAATTGAGAGCGGTATTTATTTTTATCAAATTCCTCTTGCTAACAATGTATATTAAAAAAAGAGAGCTATTACGCAAGCCCGGCGAATAAAAAAGAAACATTTAACAATATACCTATGAGAACACGAAACCCTTTATAAACATCTTATACATAAAGATTCTCCACACCTCGATATAAAGATTTGGAGGCAAAAGTAACCACAGCTAAACGTATTGCTAATCTGAACCACTTCTCTAAATTACAAAGTTGACTTAATGTAATGTTGAAAGCTATTTTTTATTAATATGAGCTTTGTTTATACTTTTTCACTTAACTGTATGTACATTGGAAATCAAAGTATTTTTTTATTTACAGCATAAATTAGTAAAATGCACTGCAGTTATATGATATGGGAATTAAAATATATAAAACATAAAAATATAAATAATGCTAATCGCGTAAATAGAGTTAACACTGTTTTATATTGCTCACTAATTACTAGAAGTGTAGATTAGAATAATGATTTGGAATAATGGATTAGAATAATCAATTAGAATGATGCACTAGAATGATCAATTAGAATGCTTACCCTGAACCACGTGTCACTATACAAGTAATGCTGGATAGCTCTACGTGCGGCATGACGTTGCCAATCCAAAATATTAAATGTGTTGTCACTAGGAAATCAAGAAAAAAATAACTTAATAACAATAACATTTTAGAGCAATTTGATGCAATTTCATTACCAACATTCAAATGAGTCATCTGTAATACGTCAGTGGTATAATTTTTTAGTACTTTAATATATCACAAAAAAGATTTTCTTGTGTATTAAATAGGGCAATAGCGTTTTTAAACTCAAATTACTCAGATTATTAAACACATACTACTTAAAATAAAAACATTGACCTACGTTTCATTGCTAGGAATTCTGACAACTGGGAAATCTTTTAGAACAGGGATAGAAGATGTCAAATGTTGTTTATCTTAAAGAAAAAATCGGCAAAATTGAATAAAAAGATGATTAATTAATTTATATTCGATTAAACAATATTTTAAACTAAAATGTAAAAAAAATCACACTAGGTTTATAAATTACCAACACACACTATAAAAGAAAATTTACCCCATGGTGACTGAACTAAAATTAAAGTTGGTCCCTTTTTATCTTCTTTGTAACTCCCAAGTGCTCTCTGAATTCCCTTGATCGCCTAAGAGAAAAAATAGAATGGTTTAAGAAAACATGATGCCTAAAGAAGTTTTACAAAAAGTACATTAAACGTAAATTCAACAATTGCAATTTGAGTTTTTCTCACAATTATACGGTATACTAATTTACAGAACTAGAGGTTTTCACTTGACAAGTAAAATTGTCTACACAATGCTACTGATAGGGTTAATGAATGTAAAAACTAATATTTTTATTGTTTTTTAATATCACTGCTATTATACTTACATTTTTTGTATTTAATTCAACACGAACATCGAAATTAAATTGGGCAGGAGTAAAGACAGGATCATCTTCCCCTTCATCAGAAGCTCGTTCAATTCTAAAAATTGTCAAGATAAAGTACATGTTCCCACAAGTAAATGTTCAAAAAGTGCAAAAACGATATATACTGTACCTGGCATTTCTTTCACTTTGATACAATGAAAGAAGATTGGGTATTTGATTTTTTCGTACTGTATCAACAACAAAAAAATGTGCCTAAAAAATAAATACTAGTAAGTTGGAGGTCACTTAATTATACACACTTGATTATATACACTTAATTTCATTTAGCTATGAACTTCTATTGATACTACATTTGACTGCTGGTTCTCTCTTGTTAACGCGATATCGAAAAGACGTACACAGCTAAAATGCCGTTATGTTGCATTGCCTGTGCACCATCCCAGAAAGAATATGGTAATACACGAGTTCGAGTTGAGGCCGAGTTCACATCGAGTTCATAGCGAAACAAATAACATTTACCATAAAAAAGGAAAATAATTATATCCCGTTTAGTAACTATATATTTACCAAAGTGGCAAACAGGTTTTCGCATTTGAACAACTTATTATATTTACTTGCGGTGGAATTCCAGGTGAAATCGAGATTGGGATTTTTGGTGCGTTTGACAGGTGCTTTTCTTTGGATATTTCGATATTTTGCAAAATTGTAAAACTGGACGCTGTACAGTGTACATCTATGTGTCAGGCGCCTTAATGATTATAGAGGACAAAGCTACGTACTGTAGCATACGTGATAATATACTCTATTGTTTCCAAATCCAAGGTCTGCTTTTACGGTCTGATTTTGTAATATACATAAGTCTGGCCATTATATTAAGGCCTAATTTTTTAAATTTCCTAATTCTCTAAAAAATCACGCAGTGAGATTAATCTCGGTTTGGGCTCGGTTACAGCTGGACCTGAACCCGAACTCATACATTCCCTGCTGCGAACGGAGAGTCTCAAACTTAGTCTTTCACCCTTCGTTTTAATAATAACGTTTAATAATTTGAGTGCACGTGATATGTGAAAAGGTATACAGCATTGTATATCCCATAAAAGTAGTCTAAATATTTCAATTATGTCATGTATAAATGTGCAATACTTGCAATACTAGGTCCAAAAAGTTCTAACAACTAAACCTGAGTATACATGCATAACAAATTAATTACTACATTGTTACCTTTAATGTCGAGTTGAAAAACAAAGCAAAAACATCTCGGTTATTTCTTTAAGAAGAGAAAAAATGTTATTAGGATGAAGAATAGACTCAAAATATTAATTCCATACATATTATTTTTATGTATCTTCTTACTTTTGTTCTAAAGACACAGAAGAAAATGTCCTAAAATTTTAATTCTTCAAGGTGAACTAAAGTTTTTAAAAAAAAACGCTTTGTATATACGAATGACTTCATAAAAATCACTTAATTCAAGATATTCATTAAATCTTGAAAATATCTCAACGAGAGGTATGACAAGTTTTATACGGTCTTCATTTGAGACAAAAAATATTTTGCCATTTCCCTTTAATAATAAGCGTTTTAGAGCGTACACTGTATACTGGAAAAGTGTCAGTAATAACTTCTATGCACTTCTAGGAAATCCGACCTTAAAATCCGATTCAATGATGGAGCATGTCACTCTCGAGAAATAACGTGAATTGACATAAATGGCGCATGTGAAGTTACAGAACGTTTTAACAGTATTTTACTTTAACTGAAATTATTTTGTTTCAAATTAGTTTGAAATGCATTAAATAGTGTAAATTTTGGTTTTTATGTAGTTATATCCTTTTAATATATATAGTGAAATTTCACTTACGCTTGACTATGATAAAAATAAATATGTTTCACAGTTCCTTCTTCTAAATATTTACATTGGGCCAACGTTCGAAATTCCAACTGATCCAGTTCAAACGTGTCAATTTCCTTAGAAGGTTAAAATTAAAAAAACGCTTTTACGTAAATCTCAATATGTCAAAAACTCCCGGCGTTGCGGCCTACGTACTGAGCAAGTGAATACTGTATGTGGTAATTATACAACTTTACTTTGAAAACTTACCCTTCCAGCGTACAGTCGAGCAAACGTTTTATTAACAGAACAAACACACCCTAGACCGATAATACCACGAAATAGCAATGGCACCTAAAATGTATAATTATTTAAATTACATTAAACCAATTTTAGATTGTCTGAAGTCAACAAGCGAAAAGGTTAGCGAAATGCCAAATGTGTAAGAAGACCCTTCATTAGTGCAAACTGAGGTTCGAAAATGAAATGGCGCTGCTTTGCCACAGTTCAAGGGGATATCTAACTACACTACAGGGTAGAAAACAAACAGAAGGGAAACTTAGGCGTGCAACTCTAATATGTCTCCCTATGTGTTATACGAAGTATTGGCCAGAATAATGGTAGACGAGCTAGTTCAGTGTTTTTATTGGCTGTTCTGTTAATCAGCATGCAGCTTACTGACCAGAGTAATACCTGGCAACATGCGTAATGCGATATGCACAAGAACAAAAACTTCAAAGTTTTCAACTTGAGTTGATGTTGTGTTCATTTCTTATTCTAGTGAGATAGAGAGCCAATCATGTGTAAAATACTTGAAGTGAAAGGCGATGATCAGTGATACAAGTACGTCATTCTGTTAACTTCACCGTCGACCAATCACGTACTTGCTGACAAGAGAGCTGTCTTACTGCCGACACTGTTACCCAAGTTGCTAAGAGAATGGTTGGTGCTTACCAACCTCGCACCCAGGGCTTTCCGTGCTCGGGCCCAAGGGACACTCGGGCTGCGTACCTGTGACTCATATATGCCTTCAATATCTGGTGAAGATAAATCCGTTGCTAATTCACTATTGTAAAATGGGAAAATAAGAAAATGACTTTTTTATTCGAATCTCAAATTAAGCATCACGTCATGAACACCTACACTGTATACGCTTATTACCTGGCATGTTCTTGATAAAGAGATTCTCCTACTGAATACTCATAAAGATGTCCTGCTGGGTGTGACCGAGGAAGTGTTCTACCGACACGACGCCACGCTAGGAAAAAAATGATTTGAAGTGCCAACGTAAAGTTTAAGGTGCCATAATGGCACAAACTCTTTTAGTTTCTCACGAAAAAATCTCTTTGGTTAAGGACTTATTTTATAGTTTTTTGTTCGTTCGATTATTTCTCGAAATATCGAGTCGTTTTTGAAGTAATTTTTACAAATTTCGTAATCGGCCTTTATCGGGACAAAGTCACTCGCCTTCGACTCGTGTCTTTATACCCCGATAAAAGCCTTTGGCTCGGTTTCTAAATATTACAGAAATATTGACTTAACGATTTCCGCGACGATTTCCGCGACAAGAGCAGTATTTTAAGAATATTTAAATATAATTTATAAAAAATTGTTTTAACCCACAACGTTTAAACATGGAAAGGTAAAAACGTTTTCTACTTCTCTACTTCTTTGTAGAAAATTCGAAAATAACGTAAGTTGTAAACATAAAATACTTCAAATGGGTATGTTAGCAATATTTTTGTAGAACAAATGGCAACCTTTATATAATTTGTATGATGCCAGACACTAAATGAATTAGTGGAATAGATTTGGTCAATAAATAATGATAATAAAAGGAATAGTGGTTGCAAATCAACCTTCCGCTGACGCGGTCGGTTGATTTTGTAACCACTTGTATGATTTTAGCATTAATTGTACGACTTAATTCGTTCTAATATTTATTTATTATATATCTTCTGTAATCAGAAAATCACAAAATACAATATTTTGAATTCAATATATTAAATTTTGTTCCGACAATTCTTGGTAAATAGTACACTGGAATCATTACAATTTATATCAACATTAATTTCCGGGTTGGTGATTGGCTAGTTTTAAATACTAGTGTGAATTTCATTGGCTATGGGCAATAGTGCGATTACAACACACGAAGAGTGCGATTACAGCACACAAATGATGCTCAAATCTCACTCCTCTTAGCCAATGAAATTGCAGTATTTGCTATCGATTACAGAAGATATATAATTAATGCAGGAATCACTTTGTACCAACTAGACTACAAATGTGCACCCGGTAAATTCTCATTTTTGTTTTATTATTACCAATATTTTAATTAAGATATAGAATTTATCCATACAACATGCTATAAGGTTGCATTACAGCCACAGTGATGAAGTAAAGGAAAGTGAAGTTAGAAGAAAATAAAAAACATTACCAGGAAATAATTTAATAACATATATAAGAAAAACCATACTCCGATAAATGAAAAACAAGACAACTATTTTACGGTGATTTGATTTTACGGTATTGACTCTATTGTATTTCAAAATAATCACCACAAATTGTCTTAAATGGAAGTTTTTTTGTACTCGGGTAATATGAATAAGAATTAAGGCGCTCTCCTAATGAACGAAACCATCGATTCCCAGCTCGGTAGAGCAATTTTTCGCTTTTCCTAAAACCGAAAAATTGCTTCGACCTTACGACCTTCGGTTTAAAGCCGAAGGAATGGGTATTATATACTAAATTTCAAGAAATACAGTCTCTTCAACACAGCAACAAACCATTACACTGTTCGATTTATTACTATATAGTAGGATGTTAAGTGGAAGTTTTTTTAAGCAATTTTTAGCTTTTCCCGGTATGGTTTCGTTCACTAGCTCGGCGAGCGCCTTAATCCTTAAAAATTGTCTTGTTTTGCAAAAGCTAAAATCTTTAGTTTACAATATGTTATTTGTCGGAGTGTTTTTTCTCATAAGAGAAAATAAAATGATTTTTAACGGGGGCCGTAACTAAATAGAGCGATCTGATTGGTCGAGCCAGAGGGCCGTATCACATCAGTACATCATTGAGAGAAAATGCTATGAAACTAGCATTTAGCAACTAGAAAAAGCACTCAGACGAAAGAACATGTGAAAAAAGTGGATTTTGCTACCCGGAAGAAGTAGACTTATTACAAGTGTCTTGAAGAGGAAAAACGTAGTTTTGAACGCCCACAGTATTCAGAATTATTTTTGTGTGAGTTGGTAAAAAATAATTACGTTATTTACGATCGGGCCGTACTGGAAATATTATATTTTCCAGTACGGCCCTCCCAAACGGTAAATAATATATA
>JAOBAZ010104330.1:0-11490 GCA_026546875.1 Pteroeides caledonicum | reverse complement strand
AATTTCCTTAAAATAGAAACAGCATAATTTAAGGAAATTTCCTTAAAATAGAAACAGCATAATTTAAGGAAATTTCCCATAGAAACAGCATAATTTAAGGAAATTTCCTTAAAATAGAAACAGCATAATTTAAGGAAATTTCCTTAAAATAGAAACAGCATAATTTAAGGAAATTTCCCATAGAAACAGCATAATTTAAGGAAATTTCCTTAAAAAGTGATAACAGTGCTCGCGAGTAAAGGATGTGCCAGATCCGGATACCGGTAATTTTGCGATATCCGACAGTATCCGGTACTGTGGTATCCGGCAGTACCCGGTGTCCGGTAATTTTGCGATATCCAACTGTCTCCGTATCCGATAATGCAGTATCCGGCAATTTTGCGATATCCGGCAGTATCCGGTAATGTGGTATCCGGCACATTCCTACCTGTGAGTTTTTCAAAGATTTCAAATTACACTCGTCCTTCGTACTCGTGCAATTTTGATAGTCTTTTAAAAACTCACGTGTGCATGTTTTTTCCAAATTGCACTTGAAGCCATGCAGTATTAACTACACAAAAACAATGTTTCCATTTTTACCTTTGATCATATTAGCAACCGTTTTACAAGTAACATCCAGCAATCCCTTTATGTCCAAGTAATTGGCAGACTGAAAGATGAAAATTAATTTCTACTCAATCATACTGTATCATACAACATACCACGATTTTTGGCCTATGAATTTTTCTGACTTTGTCAATAAATTTATAAAATACAGTACATGTAATATTCTTACTAGTACATGTATTTCATCAGGTATTAAGAATCCAATTCAAAAGCAGAATTTCACAATGACAAAAGCAAGGATAAAAGCATATTAGGTACAGTACATCAAATTAGTGTACAGTACAGTACATCAAATTAAGGATTCATGTACTCTTCAGGGGAGAACTGCAGTACTCTCAGAAACTATTTGCATTACCCTATCAATGCAATGCACTTGAGTGCAACCATGCCTGCCGCAAACAGCCTCAGGAAAACCCTCACAGACAATGGATAGTAATGTAATCATTGCATCTACTGCAAATTGTAACATTTTTTTGGAAAACACAGAGTGAGCTATAGCTTGTAATTTAATATCTCTTGTCTAGTCTATGGTGTAAGCAATGTATAGTCACTTTACAAAGTTATGGGATATATCTCCTGAGTTAAACTGGACTGTTTGTGGCAATCAAAAACACTTAATAGGCATTTTTCTGTGAAAATAAAAATTTTGCTGTAAAAGATGTAAAATGCAGTCATGCATTATATAATGTGAGATACAACCTTTTTGCTTTCACTTCCTAAAGTCACAACATGGACAAGAAAGTTATATATCACATTACGATGTCATGCCTTCCTTTAAAGGACATTGGCAACAAATTTTTATTTTCCCAAGTGAAGGAGCATTTACAACCAATTATTAACTTATTTAACAGTTCTGTAACTCCCTCGTAATTGAGATACATGCATTTCCAAAATTGATATTTTATTTAATCTGCCATCTTGGATTTTAGCGGTTATTCAAAAATGACGTCTTTACACGTTGATGGGTCACACAATTTTTGATTTTGAAAACCAGATTACTATGGCAGCCTATAAAAAAATTATTCTGTTATTTTGTTTTCATTTTGCTGTGTGCCAGCGGCGAAACAATTTTTTTTGAACTGAGTAACACAAAGAGCGTTTCTACATGGTTAACCCATCTAATGACGTCATTCAATCCAAAGTTAATGAAGTTGAACACTTTTTCAAAATGGCCGATCAAACAAAACTTCAAAATAATGCAAATATCTCAAAAATTACGAGATTGTTAAATAAGTTATTAAATGATTTTAAACATTCTTTCATCTGGGAAAATAAAAATTTTCATTGCCAATGTCCTTTAAGGGAAAGTATTTTCATTTTTCTAAATACCAGTAAATAATAAAACAATTACATTGTAAATTCGGTTTACTCATTAAATGGCAAAATACCGGTATCAAACCTTACTTTGTTGTTATAGCTACCCCAGCTTTCAGCTCCGTTTTAAAAACAAAAAACTTCAGCCTGATAATTCTTCATATCACTCTCAAGTCTCAAATTCATTCAAAAATTGTTAAAAAGCTCCCCGATTGAAAGTTGAAAATCTCCTTGGGGAATTGGGGACATATTTCTATAGTTCAAATAGTAGTACCCAATTTCCAATAATTATATATTGCAGAAGTACACTGTAAAAAGGTTACACAAAATCAACTGTAAGCCAAGTGAAAATGTAGGACATTGCTGGCTGGCATTGACAAGTAATTTTAATTACCAGTATCAGTTCAAACAGAGTGCCTTGATCAACTTTAAGAAACTCCATATCCCATGGTTCAATATCATCTGTACGTTTCTCTTTATTCTCATCATCTTCTGGAGGCGGAGGATCATCTTTATGGTGGGTTGCCCACTGGATTACCTACAAGTACCAACACACACGATTTATAATTATATGCAACGTTATAATATACCAGTACCGTAATCAGTCCTTGCAATTTAACACTTTAAAGCTCAAAATATTTTTCTTTTGTTCTTTTTGTTCTTTTTTCTCTGTTGTATTGTCATTGTTCTTCATGGCTATGTTCTTTTGTTCTCAATGTCCAATATATTGGACATTAAGCATCAAAGGGTCAAGGCAGCAAAAGGCAATTGCCACTGATAATGCTGTGGAAGAATAAATATTTATCAGCAGGAACTTTTTACAGGTGAAAAACATTTGTGCAAGTGCAACTGATAATGCTTCACTGTCTTCTCAATTTAATTAATTCTTCCAAGCTTAAACAAAATATGATTATGATTTTAATTATTCATAGTATACTTCACAGAAAATAATTCTGGAAAGTGACCTATTTGATTGTGAACAATTCAATTTGTGGCTTATTTTAAATTTGAAAGCAGTTTTGAAAACATTGAAAGCAGTTTTAATATACTTCATGTAACTTACTTCAAGTTCCACCACACATATCCACCGCTGGCCACTCCATTCCATTTTAAAAGTGATAACAAAATTGCCACCAAGACTGCCACAGGACTTATAACTTTTTGGCAACAAAAAATTCCTGCCTTACATTTATGAGATTGCGAGGACTGTAATACACTGACTAAATTATAAATGTGAACTGTAACAAACAAATAGCCTGGTACTTGACCTTTTTTAAAATAGCAGCATTCACATTTGGTAATGGCACCGCCTCTTCATCATCTTCATCCATTCCTAAATCTGTATTCAAAAAAATATATTAAAAATATAAATAAATAAGCAAAACATCTAAAGATCTTAGTAATACAAATCTTAACTCTCTAATGAAACCTACCATACTTCCATTATATAAAGTAGAACATGCAATATATAAGCATTAACATTTTGTTTGTCAAGCTACAACAGTATATACCATGTATCTGTACCCCTGAAATCCTGGGCTTACAGGTATATACACATAAGTTTGTGGTAAGTAATATTTGAGGGTCCTGTGCATAGGGATGCTTAGTTATATAAAGATAACTACATTCTGTGCACTCCACACTAGATAAATCTGGCGTGGGTTCCAAAATTTGTAGACATATTGGCACAAATAATGACAATTTTGTTCTGGTGCAAGACCTTGAAGTTTGGCATACACAAATATATTATATTTCCCTTCTCAAATTAGCAAGCTTCTTACAACTGCTGTTCAATATTAAATTGAATGAAGGGCCACATACAGAAGGTCCATGTTGTGAAGTAATATATCATGTTATGACATCACTTGTTGGACATGATTTCACACACGGCTATTAGCCAATCAGAGGTCAAAAAAAAACAAACAATCATTTTACGGCCGTTTTTCTCACGCTTACGCAGGGGGTTGGCCAGCAGCTTCCCACAGCAGCCTTCTCCACTTCTCACACTTGTTTGCATCTTCTTTTCTCATTCCATGTGCTTTCATGTCGGTCTCCACAATCTGACTCCATGTCGTCCTTGGTTTTCCTCAACTTCTGACACCCTCTACTTCATAGGACATAATCTTCTTCACCCACTCATTATTATCTTTCCGCACAACATGTCCAAACCAACTCAATCTATTCCAATTCACAACCTCAAACACATATTCAACCCCCATTCTCTCTCTTAACTCTGCAATTGGCACCCTATCTCTAAGTAATACATCACACATCCACCTGAATCATCTCTCCCTTTTCTAGTCTCGCATTCTGCTCAGATTAATAGTCCATGTCTCACTTCCATAAATGATGCATAACCTTGCCTTTCAGTTATAAAGAGACAACCTTTCTTGTCAGGATCCCAGACAGCTCCGTAAACTTTCTCCATGCACAATGCACTCTCATAACAGATGCTATGTTTGCTCCACCACTTCCACTCAACATGCATGCCCCCCAAGATAACAGATCTTTCCCACATTCTCCAGATACTAGGCATTCATAGCCCATGTCCCACTTCCAAAAATCAAACCACTCCTCACACATGATATATAAACCTTGCCTTTCAATCTTAAAGACACACCCTTTTTTTCAGGATCCCAGACAGCTCCTTAAACTTTCTCCATGCACAACTCACTCTCACAACAGGTGCTGAGTTTGCTCCACCACCCCCATTCAACATGTCGCCCAAAGGTAACAGAACTTTCCCACATTCTCCTATATAAACTTATTATGTCTTCACTGTCACTGTCCTCTTATCCATTCACTGGCTTCTCTGAGCAATGCTTGTGAACTCATTTAATGCATTCCATACATTCAAGGTCATAAAATCATTTAGAGAAGTAATGTTTAATGTCGCATTTTCCCCTGCATCCATTGTAGGGTAAATAAATTCATTCACTGGATGGGGCATGTAGTCAGCTTTAACACATGGCTGCTGTAAAAGTAGATTGAAATTTGAAACAAGTTTACCTACTTAAGAAAATGTCAACAAAAAAACCCACAAAATATGAATTTCTTGCCCTTTCGAAGGGATGGAGCTGAGTTTCAATTGACTAGTTCATAATAAAAAAAAATATGGCCAAAGATCTTACCATCAAGCATAGTTTTTATTGTTACTGAGGCCTTTGCAATTTCCACATCAACTTCAAATATCTCCCCATCTGAACTTTGTAATTTAATGTTTGGCATCGTGAGTGAACTAAAATTATAATTACAACACGTAAAAAGAGAGAAATTACAAATTAAACCGGTCCTACTATTTTCGGTTTTACTTGCTTCAGAAGTTTAAATCTTAAAACTACTATTTTACTATTTCTATTGAAACAGGTTTAAGATTAAACATTACATACACGTACACATACGGTTTACAAGATTCAAAAATAATAAGAAAACAAGTGAAATAGGAGCGATGTATCAAGCAATATAATACAATTTTTGTTTTTTGTTTGTACGAGAACAAGACGCTAAAAGCAACATATCGTTTCTATCTAAACGATAAAACCGAACTCAGGGTAAACAAGAAGTTTACACTGAAAGTTTGAATAAGTACAAACCAGAATGGAAGCCTAATAACGCATTTTTGGCAAAAACTTACCTGCAGTCTCTTAAGTTAACAGCAATGGTCTACAATTGCAATTTATTATTTAGGCCAAAGGCCGGGGGCTTTTTATTGCTTCTGTAGAGACTGGAGCCAAGTATATACTGCGCACCAGCATGAGGGCAGGCGAGTCCCACGTGGCAACTGGCGCGTGGAATCCACACGCGTGCAAGTGCAAAATTTGCTTCATAATTTCGGCTATTATACCGGCATCGATTACGTCACATATTGCGCCGAGTTTGGTCATGTGCGCAGTGTGACCATATATACAAATTTTTTTACCAGATTCGGTCTGATGCACGTAGACACCCCCTCCTGCTTTAAATGTGGTAATTATTTAAGGCAGGAGGGGGTTTCTATGTGCATCAGATCGAATTTGGCAAAAAAATTGCGTATATGGTCACACTCGTGCGTGTAGGGTATATACGGATGTCAAATGATGCCAACATATTTCGGCAAATATCTTTTTTATTTTTTCAGTGTTTATTTTACTTATTTATTTTTTCAACGTTTATTTAACAAATAGATTGGATTTTTGGTCCCAGCGCTGTATAAGATCACATAGCGTGTAAAGAACTTAAAAGTATGGCAAAATGATGAAGTTGAGTGCTGTGACTTTTTGTTCCTTACAGGTTATGACATCATCTGTGATCTATTACAGTACACACACATTAGCCTCCTCCGCAGGCCTCTTTGGGTTTTAACATGCGTTCATTAACATGTGTGGGCTCACGTGCATGGGGCGTGGGCAAAGGAAGCACCGAGAAACCAGATGCCTGCAGAGGCTACACACACACATGGCAAAATTCAGTAAGGTGGGGCAAACGAGGTAACATAGGCAGGCTTAGAAAAGGGGAAAAAATTATTGATTTAATTTCCATCTCAGTGAAACATCACTTCAAAATAAACCATCACAGTATTTTCATTTCTTCTGTATCTTGTTTTTGAAATATTTGTCTTTTACAAATATGGAATATAATATATAATAGCCTGTGATGTCATTTCCTCAACACATGCTAATGTGCTTGTACAAAGTACAAACTGGGAAATATCTCAGATAGTAAATGTCAAAAAATTATATTGACATGGTAACTGTTTAGAAATACAAATACAAGCTATTTATGCAAAAACAAAAAAAATTTCTATAGCCTATTTCTTTGGGAGAGGGTAATTCTGATGCAGAAATTACAAATACAGTACACAAAAAGTATGCAGTTCATTAGCTTTACTTTAATTGTCTTGAAACACCTTTGCAGAATTGGTTGCCATGAAGATAGTCACGTTACTGAGTAAACAATTAGGCAACAATCTTGACTTTTTCCTTGACAAGCATATGAAGTGTTAAATTTACATTTAATGGGTTGGATTAAGGTACTGAAATGCTCTGTTGATATTGAAGTGTTGAACATATTGCAGCGGGAGTGAAGGCCAAGTACTGAGTAAACCTACTTTGGCTAAATGCAACTTAATTGAAAACACACTACCGGCTTATTTTTGCAATCAATTTCACTTCTATGGACAACCATTCAAATTGTTGCACTCAAGATTGACTTATGGTGAGTTCATTTACTGGTATGGTGAATAAAAAATTGTTCACGTTAGGTAAGTACTAAAGCAAGTTTTTTTTGTGTGCCCATGCTTTTTCACACCAAATACCTAATACATATCCGGTATGGAATGATATTGTGTTTTAGGAAGGTGCAGGGCAAACGGTGCAAAGGCTCTAAAAATATGGCTAGTAGACTTTAGCAAGGACCTAACACGTTCCCCAGAATGCTAGTCCAGCAGATGTAGAATAGGACAAGATGGTTAGGGTATTTCTTATGAAGTTATATGAAAGTTACATGAAGAAGAGGGTGTCAGAGGTCAAGGAAATCCAAACTGGATTTTCAATACCTGTGAGTTTACGAGGAATGCACCCTAGATTGTCTGGCATCACCCCCATTAAAATTTGTCAAATAGCCATCTATGAATGGTTTAATATAGCAATGTATAGAAATGAATAGAAGTGAATAGAAATGTACAAATGGAGTCTTATTGAAACTTGTTTAATCAGAACTTGTAATTGTATGGTAATTGACTAATTGTAAATATGTTGCAGCAGAAAAATAAATTATGATGCAGCCTGAATAATTCTAAATGTTGTACAGTGAACATGCAGGTAACATATTTCAATAGAATTTCTGGAATTCAAACTACCATTAAGTACTTTTTCCAAATTGGACTTACAGAAGTTGGTCAGATGTGAGATGGCAGTATTACTACAACATCATGTCCTATCAGTGTATTGTTGATTCTTTTCTTTTCATTGCAACAGTCTCATTTGTAGCAGCATAGTTGCTTTGATATTCGTCCCTCCTTTTTAAATACGTCTGTGTACATTTCTCCCTGAATTCATCATTCAAATACCAATATGTCAGACACTCTTGCATCACTTTGTTTTCTTGTCGACATGCTGTCATAATAGACACCGTTCTTCCTTTGGCACATTTCGTAAATGCATCCACATACTCTTTGCACAAAACCCTGGCTTCTTCCCGCATGATTTTCGGTATCAGGACATCTTTCTCGACGTGGCGTAGCTTTCTTACCGCATCTTCCGAATGCCCATCCGCCATATTGTTTCTTGTCTGAGTTCTTGATATTCATGCTAATGGACAGTGGTTGCCATTATTGCTTGTCATGCGCTCTATGTCGTGCTCCATGTCCAAACTGAATAAGGCAATAAGCTCATTTACGGTGAGTCACAGTATATGAGCTAATTCAGTTTGCACATGGAGCACGACATGTAGCGCGTCGGTGAGTAGTACAAAGACGTGCTGTTAGTTCATATACGACTCAAGCTCATGGTGTAACTGTTAATTAGTATGCATCACAGAACATTATATAGCGTTTAAATGGCTGAGGGTTCCACCCAAAATCTGTAGCATTGACGTTCTGGGCTGAGTTGCTCAAGGGTGGTTTAAACTTTAAACCATAGATTAGGGATACAGGTTAAACGTTAACCCATTTGCATGGTTTTAATTGAGCCTTGAGTACGTGTTAGAATCCACAGTTTTTGTTGAGAATTCACATCATCACACTTGAGCCAATTCACAACAGTTCTGTTAAAAACCAACAAGGTTTCAACAAGGCATATGCTCCAATAATTTTTCTCAACTTTCCCGCACAAACCCAGGGTAAAGCCGTAACCGCGCTTTGAACAACCGGCTCTTGGTCGTTGGGTAACTTTGTTTAATACAGTCTCCCCGATTTTTTGGCATGTACACCTTGGCATGGAGAGAACATCAAAATATCTGGGGTCCGAAATGGAATTCTGTCCCTACGTCGACAAACGCCCTGTTTTCTGAACTGTAACAAACACAGACATTTTGGAATACTTGCTTGTGTATGATAAATATTTCTTTGAAAAGTTAGTTACTCAGTGGTATAAACTAATTCATATATAAATAATTAAAATGCTTATATACATTGTTTATCGATTAATATCATACAAATAAATATTAACAGTTGAATGTTAATAGTATAAATTGTTATTGTGGTGTAGTGTGTAAAGAAACAGTCTTATTTGAAAAAAACAACACAGTTGTTTTTTCCAAACAAAAACGTATTTTTAAAAAGGTATTAAAAGTTAATTGTGAAATGCAACGTAAAATATCTTTTCGCATATTTAAAAAACGTTTCCTTATTGCCACTTGGAAAATCTTAATAAACAAAATTTTGTATCAAATACAAAAATTAATAACACAGAAAAAATAATGCGCAATTTAAATCTGGTATTTTCGAAACAGCCTCTAAAAATGAGCACTGTAACGTAACCGTATTTGTCCGCAGGTTTTATTTAACAATAATTTGCCGATGGTGAGGTGAATACTGTTATTATTATTATTATTATTATTATTATTATTATCATTATTATTATTATTATTAATATTATTATTATTATTATTATCTCAGTTATTATTATTATTATTATTATTATTATCTCAGTTATTATCCACCGATATTCATCAAGCATGAGACAAATAATTGTTTTAGTACAAATAAGACAGGTGATTATGTGGAGAAAGATAAAAAAAATATTTTAAATTGTGATTTCTTTAAATTGTGACTGCCATCACGCATTAGGTTATAGTAAAATTACCTAAGCTACATAGGCCAATCAAAGCATGCTCTTTTCATTGATCACCTTTTGCATTTATACTAAAATAAATTATTTTGCCAGTTTCTAATGACAACATATCAAGCACATTACCACATTCAATACTTTGTGCTGTAAAAACGTCAAAATACTTTTCCTCTATTCTCATACACTTTTGTTCGGTTGTCAAGACGTGTGTATATCGTATAACATCGGCAAGGCATCGCTGCGGTTCGAAAGATTTTGCGCCCTGGTAATTTAAACTCATTTCAGAATAAAGCAAAACTACTTTACGTTGCATTTCATCATTAAAATCATTTTTACTGTATATGCTGTTTGGAGAAAATCAAACAAATTTTTGATTCTGCATTACAATACAGAATACTGCCTAGAACAAATATTTTCACGAGAATTATTAATAATTACAATTTTTATAGTAAAAACGTATTCGTATGCTAGTCATGATTGTGCACGTTGCAAGGGTTTGCTGATTTGTAATGTATATGTACACGCGGAAACTCCCCAGTGAAATGTTTGACAAAAACGTCTGCTATTAGTTTTAAGTCTAGGGCAGTTAACATTATGATTTAAGGCTGCTACTGTTGGAGAGCTAAACCTGTTGAGGTAAGCAGGCGCGTAGCTACTGGGGGGTACGGGGGGGTGCCGCACTCCTCCAATGCTGTGGCTGTCGGCACAATAAGCCAAATGGTCGGCACAAAATAAATAATCAATTTGACTGTAATTTGAAAGAAACGCGAAAGTTAATGTTTCAAATGTTAAAGTTAATGTTTCATATTTTTCATGCACCATATGAAAAAAGTATTTACTCGGAGGTTCGTTTCATACCTTAGAAGAAAACATGTATTGTGACCACGCCCTGATAACGGCCAAACCACGCCCTTTGTCGGCAAAAGGTTGTGTTGAACCCCCCAAAAGTCCTCGCTTTGCCCCGAAAGATACGGGTTGGGACAAGGGCTAGAGAATATAGTTGGGGCCAGGGTTCATAGTTATATTCTTTCACATGTTTTCTTAATGATATGGTAACATGTGATTCACATATAACCATATGGAATTCACATGTGAGTCACATATAACCATACGAAATTCACATGTGAGTCACATATAGCCATATGGAATTCACATGTGAGTCTCACGTGAAATTGGAACCTATCATGCAGAATTTTCATAGAGATCGTCTATATTGGGGAGTTTAGCTTTGGGAGTAGCAAATATGACATTAGCGCTTAGAGGTTAGAGTTTAAGTACTAAAAACTTTAAGAGTTAGGCCTTAAACCAGATAAATACATTTCTTCATTTTCACTTCTTCCATTACGAAGACCATTAACGAACGTACCCCGAATCTGGAGAAGGAATTCTGCTTCAGAGAATGTTTTGTGAGATAGTTATTTCTTCTTGTGAATATAAAGCATTTCCCTGTGACCATTGAACCGTTTACGAGTTCATATTACTGTTAGTTTGGTAAAATCTACGCTTTTTCAGCGTTGCTAAAGTTGCTTTGCGCCAGCACAAAAATCATGTCATTAGCTTGGAGAGAAAAGTCAGCGTCTGGTGCAGTTATGACGAAACGTTTTGGCGTGTTGCCGATCATACGATACACACCGATACAAACCATTTGGTACATTTTTAATGCATGAGTAAAAAGTTGACCAAAAGTTCCCCCTTTCTGCAAAATAAAATAAAAAAATATTTAAAATCCAGACAGACAGACAGACAGACAGACAGACAGACAGACAGACAGACAGACAGACAGACAGACAGACAGACAGACAGA
>JAOBAZ010104219.1:0-11490 GCA_026546875.1 Pteroeides caledonicum | reverse complement strand
TATATATATTTTTTTTTTTTCTAAAACTCAATAATGATTCATAAGCAGAATTCAAAATAACTGCATGCTTAATCAGTGACAATATAGACACATGTGCTTTATTGAGAAAGACGACTGCTTTTCTCGTCGAATTTTTTCAGCTTACGTGACATTATTTCTCACATTTTGTTTATATATGAGCTTGACCCTTAACACATCGAGTCGTTTTAGAACTAATATACAAACTTCAATGTCTATACTGTCAGTGTAGGGTATAGCGAATAACACGGGTTCGACGTTTTCTATTTCTCAGAACTGTTTTTCATTTTGCACATAAATTTGCGTCGTGTCAAATTCATGCGCAAATTTGTTATGCTTGCGCGTACCAATAGCATATGTTGCACTTGAGGTATTTGTAGGTTTGCAGCGGTGCAAATTTGTATACACGCCAATCTACTATATGCTGGATTATTTAGTTTGAGTAAAAGCTTACCTCTTTCTTTTAAAAAATATTAAAATTATAATGAGTCCAATAAGCAAAGATATGGCTCCTAAAGAAACACCAACAGCTACAGCCACAGCTACGACTCTCTTTGAGCTACTTTTTGGTGATAATGGCACCTACCAAAATAAATTGGTTAAAGTAAAAAAGAACTGGGAAATACATGCAAAAAAAATGATCAGGTAAAGTAGACTTTGACAGATTGTGCTTCTAAATTCGGTCAAAAATGCTCAAAATGCGTTGCCAGAAGTAGTTGCTCACAATTAGTCAAAAATTGAAAACGTTGCTCACAGCTTATAATTGAAATCTGAAATCACCGTAAACTATTCGGTGTGATGTCATTTGTACGATTCGCGAATAGATAAAATGTGAAATAACATTTGCCACATTACTCACAATGTGATACGCGACTCGCCCGGATGACTCATATCGGTTGCGGAAAGGCGTGCTTAGTCCCTCTGCCCGTGGCTAAAGTGGGCACAAGGGAATGTGCAAATTTCACACGCACGCATGCCCATGACTGACAGTCTGACACGCAGAAAAGTCAAAGCAGCCCGATACAGCAACACCCACAAAAGATCGACCATACATCTACCACAACTAGAACTTCCCCTCCCTAGAAAATCGGGCTGCATCCATTCTGTTCCAAAGTTGTTAAAAGCGTGCTAACTATTTGTTAAAGGAAAGCGACGTGTATTAGTGCAGAACAGAAAACACTGCCCAAGATAGAACCATGCACAGTAAACCAGCTTTTAATATGAGGTAATAGCACAGCTTAGCATATATAAAACGAAGACAACTTTACTTACTACGGTGGTGTTGGTTGTGACAGTCGAGGTAGTGATGGTGGTCGCACTCGAATAAGGATACAAAACTATATAAAATAGCAATAGTTGCAACTGGAAATAAAACAAAGAATAACTCGTCACATCTGTAGTCAGTCTTAAGTATCTTATACTCTTGTAAACTATAGCGGTATTTGCGATATTCAACAGTATCCGGTAATGTAATATCCGGCAGTATCCGGTAATTTTGCGACATCCGGTAGTATCCGGTATCCGGTAATGTGGTATCCGGCACATCCCTAGAGATATGCTCACGTGTGATCACAAATGGCGTTACTTATTCTGCACCAAAGAAAACATTTTGTAGCGCCGCGAATTTCGATTCCGTAGACAGTCGAACTCATCATTGATGGTCGAACTCGTCATTTACTCGTCTTCAGTGCCCCATTAAACTTAACCCTAAATGTTCGAAGGAAAAACACTTACAGTATCTAACATAATCTTCCAGAACAAACCTTAAAAAAAATTAAAGAAAAACTGAAAGAATTTGAAAAAATCCCTCAGCTGAAGACCGAACCAGGAACAAAATCTGCATGACCTCACCACTACACCAACTGATCCAGCTGCCCAACCCTCGATTTAAATTCTTCATAAGGTTTATACCTATTGCTAATATATTCATGTTATATAATGACGAGCCTGACCATCAAGGATGAGTTCGACTGTCTACGGAATCGAAATTAGCAGCAACGTTACTGCACTATAGGAAAATCTTTAGAATTTAGAAAACCTTTTGAGTAATTAAGTGTCCATTGAAACAGGGAAATTGTCAATTCGCTTACCACTGAAATTTCCAGCTATCTTAATGAGGGCACAATGAGTCTCTCTGTCAGAAGTTTCTTTGTTTGCCAAGTCTGCACTCCACGTTGTAGCGTTGCTGCAACTTATATAAAGTCTAAGTATTTGTCCACGAAATTGCTTTGAGATATTTTTTAGAAATACCTAAATGCATGCAAACGGTCGTCATTTAGTATAGTGAAATATGTCAGGTAAATGGGATATATCGCATAGAGCCCTGGTTAATAGAAACCTCGTTCATAGAACTTCGGTATTATTCTCCGTTAGATTTACACACGTGAAATCGCACGAGTTGCAACAAGCCCGTTACCAGCTTGCTACAACTCGCAGCAACAAGCCGCATGCGACATGCGTTTGCAAGCCTTGTCCCAGACTTGTTGACAAATTGCAGCAACTTGTTATCATGTTGTTAACAAGTTGTTTAATCCTGCAACCTTGTTACAAGTTATTCCAACAACTTGATATCATTCTGCAGCCATCAACTTGATATCCACAAGCCTGTAGCAACATAATGAACTAACAGCCTTATTAGAACTTGATAACCAGCTTGCGCCAACCTTGTTCCGAATGCATCCTAGTGCAGCTTGTGAGATTTCTCGGCGTATAATTAATTGTTCCTGCAATACCCGAGAGCAAAAATCATTTCTTACTTTTAAACGGTGCTGTTTTTCATCATATCTTTTACGTAGTTTGATTATTTTTTTAATCTTTAAAGGAAAAACGTCCCATCTGCTGTAATTTAAAAATTGTGTCATGTTATACTGGATAACGCATTGATGGTTTGTATGTTCGATTGGCGCTTCGATCTTTTTAGTATGGATGCATTGTCGTTTGGTGTTTTTACATTTGTTAATGTCAGTTGTTGAAATTTGAAACATCGCATCTCCATCGCTGTATCGATAACAGCCTATACAAATAGAAAAAGTAAATGGTCAATATAGCAGCAAACGTGACAGACATGCATCTAGATACAAAAACATATATTGACGCATAAATACATACCATGATCATTATTTATAGGCAGGGGGGCTGGTGCAAAATATGCCATGCTTGATTTTTGCTGACCCCCTTGTACTTTAACATTATTCTTGCTGCCCTTCTGCCCCTTATTAAGTCACTACTATTCCATTCAATCCACTTAAAATTGGACTCAAGCCGCCTTCCGTCGAGGCCGTGTGTAGACAGTTGTCGTATTGACATTAAAGTTCTCAGTGCTCTAAATGATTTGTGCTTGGGTTGACTCCTCTTCAGAGCTCGAAATACCAATCTCGCTAAGGATGATGATGATAAAGACACTGATGACATTGATGGTGATGCAGACAACGATGACAATGATCATGACGACAACAATCAGTGTGATTAAAGATGCAGCTGTTTTAATAAACGTTTTGAGATTATTTTAATAAGCAATATTTCTTGATGGTATCCAGATGCAGCTTTTAACATTTTTGCAGACAAATTTTTGCACAATTTTTAATGATCTCCCTTTAAGCTATCCATAAAAAATGGTAGCCCACCCCCAATTTGCACCACCCTCCCTCCCCCTCCCGATAAATAATGACCAGCCCCTTAGTAGCCACAGGTAAACACAGGCAGACAGTTAAAAATGCAGTAGGCCAATAGACCACATGTTCGTCGCTGAATAATTAAAACAATCCAACTAAACAAACAAAACCCAACCAACTCACCCAACGACCGTCCAATCGAGCAACCAAACATGTAGACACTTACCAAAATATAGCGATACCTTGGTGCACAATGTTCCATAGTCACCGTATACTCCATAACGCTCCCACCAGCTATAATGTTTGTTACCGTAAAAAAGAAGAACTCGATGTGAACGAGAATTGCCGTAATTCATGTAAGTTTTAGTATAATTGTTCATAAACAAATAATCTCCTTTACATTGCCATAATTGTTTTACATTGCTAGCGTTACAACCATCAAGGAAAACGTTTGGGTAGTTGCGTCTATTTATATAAGAGGTAGTAGTGGACATCTGTAAACATTTTAGAGTTTTTAAATGAAGAAGTTGGTTGTACTTTGTCCATATCCAATGTTGGTCGATGTTATCATTGCAACTTGTTAAAGTAAACTGACTTAGATCAACTAGATTCATACATAGATCATGATCAACGTGGTATACTTGAAATGATTTGTTTTCGTCTAATAAAAAAATGTAATATTTTTTGAGAGGTGATAAATAATTGATAAGATTCTAAGGCTTCTCGTTGACTAAAAAATTTCATCATAAAACGTAATATTCACCGGCCAGCGGCGTTCAACAATTTCCCCACGTTACAAAAGAAAAAATTAAAAAATATCGGGAAAAAGTTTTATAAGCACAAAAGAGTGTAAAAAATAGTATAATTATTCACCCCAGTCTCAGTGAATATCAGAGCCCTCTATTAAGAGAGTTGAGCCATGTATTGTCAACAAATCCTTTGAATTTAGTCGTTTTTGGATCAAAAATGGCGGCGATCTATGGTTTTGTTATTGTATTCCGCCATTTTCGTTCCAATTTGAATGAAAACAATAAATGTCTTAACCTTCTTGTATAGAGGAAGACTTTGGTGAATATGTAAGTAAGCTTTATGAGTTTACCAATATTTACTTCGGCTTCGATGTAGAATTACAGAGCTTCAGATTAGGGAGCGAAAACGACTACGAGCTTACCGAGCGAAGACTGAGCACTACTTACAGTCGCTCGTAATCGTTCCCGCCGGAAACTTGAACGCTCAAAACTTTTATGTACGACGACGAACTTTTGTCTATGTTTAAATAAGCAAAACATTGAACATCTCAAGTACGTTCACAAACTACACTGTCGAATGTATATTAGTTATTTATCCTGTTTTCTTATTGTAACAGAAGGTGTATTTCATATTTCATAAAGTTTCCGGCTACGAAATTTTAGGAAAATCTTGCTGTCAACAACCGGCGAGAACGACTTTTTTGCGCCAGAAGTCCAGTTTTGGTCACCCCATCAGAAGTAAACATGCTATTGTCGTGCTAGTAGTCGTACTTGTTCCCTAATTTGAACCTGTCTATTACCTGCACGTGGACGGTCGATCCTTTTGTATGTCTTTGTCTTTTTTTTTTAAAGCATGCTTCACATATTTCGTTTAGTGGAATACAAAACAAATGTAACTCCGCAAATACAAAAGAGGTTGGACCGTCCGCGTGCGTACCTCTACTGTAGAGTAGTGAAGATAAGATATAGCAACCTGTTGTTTTTTATTAGTTTTATTATTATAATTTTTTATTCTTTTTTTATTATTCTTGTTACTTGGTGGGCTGTTTGATAATTAGGATATCTGTAGGTTGACGTTAGGATATCTGTAGGTACCCGCGTTTATCAGCAGAAACAGTTCTCAGTAAACAGGGTGGACAGCGTCTGCTGTATGTCAGCGGTACCTGGCGTTAAAATACGGATCTTATTCAAAATCGCATTATTAATTCACGAGGAAAACACAAAAGAAATCATCATTGTGAATGTTGTTTAAGATTTCTTCTAAAGTACATATTAAACATCAACTTTGATTCTCTTGGCTTAGACATTACTGACTTAAAAATAACTGTTCTGATGAGTTTTTTAAACCATTCACAATACTCGCGTCTGTGTTGTATAGGATATGCAAACACTCTTCTTATTTTATGGGACACTATAATCAAAGGTAACACATTGTCTGCCATTTTGGATCATATATTCACCACAGAATAAATAATCAACCAAAAGTTCACCTCGCCGAAAAATGTGCTCCTTTTTTGCACTGCACACGTCAGAATTGCTTACGCCATCCTGGCCAGTTTCTTCGGCCCTTTTGTCCTACCCGCAATTTATTTGCCGGTCCGAAGAACAAACGAATACGGAAATTTTATTATATTGTATTAAGATCACCTTGGAATCCGACAGCCATGGCACGTTTGTCTTCCATTTTGCTTTTCAACGTGTTAAACTCACTGTAGTGTGCCGGTACGGAAAAAATACTGCTTAAAGGGCGAAAGCGCCGGGGGAACTGGACAGGATGGCGTGTACAGATGGCGTATGATGGCAAAATTGTGGAGACACGAACTTCAAAGTGAGCGACATGGAGTTGGACTTCTGGGGCCGGTTGTTCAAAGCTCGGTTAGCTTAACCCATGCCAGGGTTAGTGAAAAGTTAAGAAGCAAAATTATTGGCCCCCTACTTTGTTGAAACATTGTTGCTCTTTAACAGAACTGTTGTGAATTGGTTTACGAGTTTTGATGTGAATTTTCAACAAAGACCCTAGATTCCAACACACTAAACTAAAACAGTGGGTTAACGTTTACCCCTGGGTTAGCGCTAAACTATACCTTTGAACAACTCAGCCGTGGTTGATTATCTATTCTGTCCTTTCACCTTATGATGTGATATCACAAGCGTGGTTTAAGTTGCTAACTTTGAACAGTAGATTGTGAACAGTAACCTTTTCCAAAATTAAGTTGCAACGTAATTAAAGCGTATTAATTCCATTCAACTTGTTTTGTATAGCAAACTAGATTCATTAGTACTCAATCCGACCATGGAAATGAACCTAATTAATATAAAATGACCACACTGAACTTAATATTTCAATTTTTTTCACAACTTTGGCCTTGCCTTGGGTTTGAAATTGCTAACAATACTCAACAATATGTGCGGGGCGAAACGTCTTCGGGCTGGGGGCGAAACGACTGGGGGCGAAACGTCTTGGGGGCGAAACGTCTATAAACCGACATAAGTGGGACAACAGTCTCGCGGGAGATCTCAAAAAACGAATGCTTTCACTTCCGGGGATGGCGTTCCTTCTGAGTATCTCGCAAGGGGCGAATTGGTTAGGGAGCGAAATCTCTGGTTATCTCATCAACAATACACTTGTATATTTGTTGTCGAGATTTTTAAGGGAGATACCGCAGACAATGTAAATTTTCCACTACGTTCTCACATTTTTGTTTGAAATCTCTTGAGCGTTAATGTCTCACGCGAAACAACAAGATAATTTATCTAAGTGTCGCTCAAGTATACTAATCACAACTGTGCGGCAAATACCATGAGGATTTCATGAATAAAATGTATATTAATGCCATAGAAACTTCTAGTGTTCATGAATGATAAAACAATTACCGGATTCGGCTTTGATATCGATATTATCTCTGTTTGTGTAGCCTCAACTTCGCTTAATCGCAGATATTGGTCTTGGACCGGTAATTATCAATATTACAATTACACTGATCCAATAATGGTTATCAAGCTGAGAACAGTCTATAATGAATAATAATTTATAAACACATTGAAAGATATGGATCCTAACATTATCTTAAACGTAAAAAACACGTACGGAGCAAAACATCCGGTTAATACCACTGAATAATAAGCTGGATTTGTAAAATGATTTGACTGCATGAGTATTTCATTTAAAAGATGTTACTGGTTACAGTTTAGTAACGACACGGTAGCTTTAAAAGACTCAAAATGTCCCTATTCGTCTGCGGTTTTACTACGCCATATATTTCGGCATGTCTAACACCAGACGATTTAACTCGTCAATTACAATGACATTATGGGGAAAGAGCCTAGGTAATGGGGTTAAATCAGGTCAGGGTTAACTGTTGTCAAATTACATCAACAAGTCATTCGTGTCGATAAATAATCACATTCCGTCTTGTTACTTTCATGCTCGTCATGAAATGGGTAGTAATACTAAGCTCATTTTAATATACTTTCGTATGTAGCAGTTACCAAACCTCATACTAAACCCGTATGAAACAACAAACTTACCGAGTGACGTTACATACTCTTCGTTTGGCAAACATTTCCCATATTCATAACCAGTTCTCGGCTCCAAACTGAATGTTAAACCGTGGCCAGAACATTGACATATACCACAGTCACTACTTGTGCAGTGTGCTAACCCAAAGAGGTCGCAGTTACGGCATTGTCTTTGAGGACAACCGAAGTTAGTAAATTGGTCAACACTTCCTCTAGTAATGTTTATATTGTAAATTGATGAATGTACCACGACCAGAGATACCACGAATATAAAACATAAATAAATATAGTGTGACTTAGAAGAGCCAGGCAAAAGAAGCTTCATCAAGAAATTGAAACAACTCTGAATTGAACCAGCAAATTGATTGGAATATACATTTGTATGTACACCAACGAAGGTCACCTAGTTTTCTTCGGTTTCCAGTAGAGATGGAATACAATTAAGCGGATGTTCTGATCTTCGTCATAACATTAGGCCAATTATTAGGGGCCTTTGAGCCACGTGAACGTTGACGTACGCGACATTGACCGGAAGTTGTTTTTACTGAATGTCTGTACTCTGCGACCTAACGCGCCCTGGTCGCATCCACTAATTAACTGGATTGGCTATACCTTACTAAATGCAACATTTAGCGTGACCCCACTGGCCGCCATGTTGGCTTAAACCACTGATCTGCAAATTAACTGGATTGGCTGTACCTTACTAAATGCTACATGTAGCGTGACTTCACCCGTAAGCTCGATTTATATAACTGGAGGGAGATCTCGAGGACTTCGCACTACCGGTAAGTGACGCCAAGTTTATAATTGAATACCTCAATTCCAGTCCTTTTGCTCGGTCTTTTGTACTGTTTAGTACGGGCGATAGCGAGCAAAGGGACTGGAAATGACGTATTACAACTATAAAATTGGCGTCACTCGCCAATCCAAAAATCTCTCTCCAGTTAAACAAAGTATCGAGCTCACTGGACTCCACTAGCGGCCATGTTGGCTTTAACAAAAAATTTCAAAAACTTTGTGAACTATAGCCTTAAATATGTCAAAGATCGTGAAGACAAATGTAAGTTTTTGGTCAAAGAGCTACCGTATTGAAAACGTCAACAGAGGAAATTGAAGAAAACAAAATTGCTCTTGGGTGAACAAATATGGCGGCCAGTGGAAACCAATCAGTACATATTTCTGCTGGAGTAGATAATTGCCAGTCTTAAACGAACCCTTGACATCTTGTTGAACTAGCAAAAAGACACGAAGATCACAATCTTGTTAACATATTTTGTTATTCTTCATGGGGCACTGGACTGTAGTTTGGGAAGTCTCGCTCAGGCTCGAGAAGTGAAGCCACGGAATAAGGAATAAACAGAAGATCGACTCAAGTCGGAACCTTTGAAGTTTGTGTCTTCGCGCATATCACATTACGCATGTTGTCGGCGATTACTCTGGCCAGTAAACTGCATTTTAATTAACAAACAGCCAATAAACAAGCTGAACTGGCTAGTCCGCCATTACTCTGCCAGTAAACTGCATAAAATGTTGCGGACACTTTGTACGACGGAGCCAACCTTCTGTTTATTCCTTATTCTGTGATGAAGACACGAATGGAGGCTACTTAGGTACCGAAGTAGACCCACTAATACGCGGCCCAGATTAAAATATATTGCCCAAATTTCGATCTTTTAGTCGTAAAAGAATAGAAGAGCAAAAGTAGTAAAATGGTTAAAAAAATACAAACTCTGGTTTTTATTCTTTTACTAACATGACAAACCAGATATTTAGTGTCTGATATCTAGTAATTATATTTGTTATAAATTTAGCAATATAAAATCAAAGCATCTGTTTACAATGCTAAGTGGACAGTACCTTTGCAAATTTAAGATATTTTATTTTAAAACAGTCAAACAGTTTCACTGTCGTTATTTTAATATATACTTACCTGTAATGAAATCTTTGTTGTTGTTGAATACTAAGTAAACACCATTTCACTTCACTTCTTTCGTAATAAACAAGTTTAAAAACATAATCTCGCTATGTGCCGCCATTAACTTAACCGCGCTTTGGGAAGTCTGGTTCGGTACCCAAGCGGCCTCTATCCGCCCACTGACCTATATACAACTGGACTGCGGGTGCACGTAGCGAAAATGCCAGCAGCCCACTGATCCCTATATCAACTGGATCGGCTGAACTGAGCTCTTGCGTGCAGAGCCCTGCTTGCATGACCCCACTGGCGGCCATATTTGTACACCACGAAGGAGATATGTTTTTGTTTGGTTTGCGCTTCCAAAAGTTGACTTAAGAACATGAAGAAAGAACGTGACAATTTAAATATTTTATGAGGTACTTAGGTCCAGGAACTATTTACACGAGCAAAAATATCTACTGATTAGTTTTCGCTGGCCGCCATATTTAAACACCATAGAGAATTGATTTTTGTTCAATTTCCTTGTTTGTCCTTTCCAATACAGTGGCTTTCAGACTAAAAGCAAGCATTTATGATAACTGTAACCTTCCGAACAATTTTCACTAATTGAAGAATATTGTCTACAAAGTATTAGGAATTTTGTGTTAAATGCAACATGGCGGCCAATGGGGTCACGCTACATATAGCATTTTAGAAAGGTATAGCCAATTCAGTTAATATAGAGATCATAGCAGGAGCCAAGAAATGTTGCGCATGCGCTAGATAGCAAATCCTTTTTCGGTTTCGTAATTTTTATGCTGTTTTAAAAGGTGTTTCAGCGGTTCCCCTAAACAGCTCTTTTTTCATGTTGTATGTGCTAAATGCTGCAAACAAAATTTAATTGCTGCCAGAAATACTCTCGCGCAAAGCGGTCCGGCTTAGGAAGGTTGCTTCGCTGTGGAAAATGACGGCAAATATTTACTGTGTTCGGTCCATGTAAGTATTTTACTATAAAAATACCAAATCGTACGTATTTTACTATAAAAATATTAAACCATCTTTCGAACAAAACACAAAGAAATTATAGACATATTCATAGACTCGTGTTCTGCTCGAATTTATATATATATATATATATATATATATATATATTTATAATCAAACAGAGAAAAGGTGGCAAACTGCCAAATGTGTGAGAAAGCTTAAGCTTTGCTGACGTTTTGAGCAAAGGCCCTTCAAACTGGTTTGAAGGGCCTTTGCTCGAAACGTGAGCAAAACTTTCTTACACATTTGGCCAATTACCACCTTTTCGCGGTTTGATTTTGTATGTTATACTGCATGCCTAAGCAGCACTCAAACTTTTATATGTAATATTTACAAACCGAGTCAGAGTCCTTTATCGGGGTATAAAAACACGAGCCGAAGGCGAGTGACTTTATTTCGATAAAGGCCAATTACGAGGTTTGTAAGTTACTTCTAAAACGACTCGATATGTTGATATATTGATATTTAATATGTTGATATATATAATATTTAATAAAAACGCCGTGGTTCCCGCAAATACGCTTTCTGCGGATAGGAGATACCTATTTTTTCGTCGAAATCCCAGTAGCAATCTAGTAATTGCTGCCGCAGCGAGCGAGCCTTAAGCGAGCGAGCAAGGCAGCAACCTAAATCATGTAGCGGGGCTTTTTCTTAA
>JAOBAZ010103997.1:0-11492 GCA_026546875.1 Pteroeides caledonicum | reverse complement strand
CTTAATGAGATATGCGCGAGGACAAAAACTTAAAAGGTTCCGACCAAAGTGGCCCTTCTGTATATTTTTATTCTGTGCCCCTAGCCAGTTAACTGCATATTTTTGCATAAAAATATGGGTGGACGTTATACCACTGAGTGGTCCTTCTATTGTTTTTTTATTCTGTGCCAATCTCTGTGGTCTTGAGACATGTTATTATTGTTATGCAACTATCACCTAGGCATGGCGCATGAGCATATGATTGATGCTGCTGACTAAATTTTGCTCCCATGGGACTTCAAATTATTCATTTTCTTTGTTCCGTTTTAAAAACTCCGTTATTTCGACCACCGACGCAGTCGCGTTGCCGTCGTGTTTGCTTAAGTTTCCTTATTACTAACCCTGACCAAACGCGGGCTTTTGCTCTGCTAGACACCAAATATATTCATAGCACCATTTAAGGACTATGCGTGTAAAGATATAAATCTACACCCGGGCTCTAAGAATTTCACAATAATTTGTAATCCAGTGAAAAACAACAACAACCAGGTTATAAAACTTAAATAAATAACATAGGTTCAGCTTGTAGGAAAATCTTAACAGTGAACAAAATCTGGTTGTCTAAAACCTTCTCAACAATCGTATAAGTAGGTGAAATACCTCGATCTTGGGACATATGCCAGTTATTGTTCCTCGGGGGCTTTGCTTCCTTGAGTTTACAAGTGATTTATATCCCGCGTCCTTGAAGTATAACGTATTATAAATATACACAATCTTTTCCATTGGCATATACTCAATATATACGAAACTTGTGAATCAGAAACTGCATGAAAAGTTCAGTAGTTATAGCGCTTGCCGCTAGACTAGATTTGCAAGGCCGTATAGATTTAATTCTAACCGAAAGATCTTGATGTTGCATTTTTTCCCAACATGTCTTGGTTTGGTCTTAGTATTTTACACTTGCAATCTTTCCTTGAACCGAAAAGGTACAACAATTTGTAATCGAATGAATTTTTAATATCACCATTATCCATTATTATCATTATTGCATGACAAGTGTTTATAGTTATACTATAGTTGTAATGCAAGCAAAACGGTTGGAAGCGATCTTTCCAAAACCTTTATTTTCTTATGACACTTTCATACAGAAAATATTTATGACTCCCTCATAACTTGAAGTTGAAATCTTTCATGCCCACCTGTCTCTTCGCCTTAACTACGATACCATCACCCGACAGAAAAGAAGAATCTAGATCTGATCTTAAAGTTGACATTATTTTTTCTTGAATTCTGAGGTGTATATTATAGAGTTTGGATATTGGATCTAATGCTCAGGAGGCGTTCTGTTTTTACATACCTACTTTTATATTCTTTTAACTATATGACATAAAATTTAACATAATGGGTTCTGAACATCACCATCCAACAACCAACATATTTTAAGATACTGTATATAATTCTTGTACTCCTTTTATATTCAAAATATTTTGGAACACCCCATGCAGTCTGGTCCCCTATCATAGAAATTATTTCAGCTTTTCTTATAGATTTTTACCAACGTTAAATTCTTACGATTATTAATAACAGTAAGTAGATTTTAAGAAAGTATAATCACAGATAAGTTGTGTGATAGGTTTCTTTATATGGATTAGTATAATGGGAAAATGTCCTTAACATATTATTTTATATTTCAGTAGTTTGGCTGAAAACAAACACTGGAACTTGCGGTTATGATACGTGGAATTTTTATCAGTTGAATAGATGGATGACTTGGCATAATGTAAATAAATATTGTTGGTGGTATAATAAATCTTTTAGTAACGTAGCAATAAATTGAAGGCGTTGACATAATCGGTAGTTCGATACACCATAGTGCTATACACAATACTACGAATTAACACTCCCTAAAACTGATTAACTAATGTAATATAGACAATATTGTTCACCTAGTGAATTCTCTTACAATATCAAAAATGTTTCAAGTTAACTAAAACAGTTCATGTTAATTTTCAAAGTAAAAACATTTAAGAACAAGATCGGCTTGGACCATGGCTACCAGAAGTGCTGAGAAAACTAATGCGTATATAAAATACCTTACAAAATCCATTAACCAAATGGTATTTCGATGTCTAGGAATTGAGCGACAGTCGACAGTTACACATCAGATTGCAGAGTATAGTAAAATTGAACTTAATATAGAAACCCAGTAATGTCAATTTTTAATTTCACTTCAAGAATTGCCAATATTTTAGTTTCCATTTCATCAATTGTACAACAATTCCATATTTTTTCTAGTCGAACGACCGACAATTTTACTCAGGTTGAAATTTCTTTTGTAATTCAATCTTTGTATCAGTTCATGCAATTAATGTTCCACATACCGGCTGTGTCTTCATATCGTCTGTTTATAAAATCTGAAGCGTTTGTTTGCTGAAATGCGACAGTTTTAGAAAAGGTGTACTGAAGATGCAAATGAGTTTTTAAATTATTGTATAAACCATGCAGTATCATAAAATACCAGAAAATAGTGCTTGCCAAAGTGAAAGGTTTGATCACCAACACCGTTAAAATGTTTCATTAAGTTGTTGAACTGAGTTATAATGGATCGATAGGTTAACAAAACGGCCTTAGAGCATTGAACTAGTTACACGAACGCTATTAAGTTTGCTAGACAGGGTTTTAGCTCTACAAAACTGAAAGCATACAAGGTCTTTCGGTATGAGCTGTTAAACTCTGAACTGGTCATCTTTAACGCGTTGGTTGAGGTAAATAGATTCCACAACTGTTTGCGAGTGTTCAAATAGTGCGTATACTGTTCGTGGGGATGACAAACAAACATCAATACTGGTGATTGGTGATTCTGCAAGCCAGTTCTACTGTTTATACAATCGAGAACAGTGGTGTTATTTTGCTTGTTCTATCCTGACAAAATTTTGGGCAAAATGCCTTGACCGCTTTTTTGTGCATTTGTGTAGGTATATTTCCAGTCACTCAGAGGGGAGCAGTCATCATCACTTTAGTTATTCACAATACATTTCCTTTTCTACAGGTAAAAACATTGGCAGCTATATTGAAATTCCGTCGCGACCATATATAATAACATCTTTTTTACATACGAAAAATAACTTCACACTTTATTCAACACAACGATAAGGCAATGTATCTCAAAACACATATCCTTGTTTGTTTTGTCGTTTTCATTAGTATAAGCAACAAATTTTTGAATATACATCGAATTGTGCTGGCCTACAGAATAAATAACACGGAAATTTATAATGAATGTTTGCTCTGTTGTAACAGAATATTTTGAAATAGCACGACAAATTGAACCTAATATGCGTGTTGATGGTATATAATTTAGATGAAAACAAAAAATGATACACCAACCTTATCCCGTAATATGACAGCAAGTCAGCCCGACACTCCAACAAAAATTATGTTTAATACAAATTTTCTGCATTTATATATAATTTGGTCATGACGTGTTTCCGCTTTGGTCTTGTACCACTTATAATTTCGAAAGTTATATTTCAAGACATTCAACTCAACTGAATAGCCACATAATTAACTGTAAGGCATCCATAGCACCACTTTTAAAAGCCTTTGTTTGATGTTGCTTACAAATCTGTAATTCCTGAAATTCCAACCACACAGTTAGAAAATGTATGGTGCAATATTATAATTACAGATTAAACATTTAGTACCAAAATATTTTAGTTGTGAAAGCAAAGCCATCCAAAACTAGTTTCTTTATAAAATAAGTAGCTAAACATTGTACTATAAAATCAAATAGTAAAATACTGTGAGCTAGTGGAAACAATTTCGGAAATTTGTTTCCTCTCGAAAATAAAAATACATTTATCCGGTGTGCGGTTGTATGTCGCGTGACATTCGTATCAATGGTTACGTTATGCAGTAGCGAAGACGGCGAAAATACTTTAAAGATAATGGCTTCTGCTAAAGCGTCTCTTTGAAAATATTTGCAAATTTCAAGTAGCTACTTGCAAAAAGAATTGTTTCAAATTCTTGATATTGGCTAATTGCTGGTCCGATATTGATAGATATAATCTGTTTAAATGCAATTAAATTTTGTACAAATACTTTGAATTTATTACATATGCCACATACATTTTTTTATCATAGTAAATGTGTGTTTGTTGAAGAGATTTTAAAGGGAAGCCGCTCATTTTGTGTGTTGAAAAATACATTACTTATGGTCAGCAGTTTACAATTTTAAAATCTCTTTTAGCCGAACATGGCAAAATGTATAACGCTGTGGCAAATTTTGATTCCATGGACGGTCGGACAGCTCAGAGAACGGTTAGACAGCTCCGTGGAGGATCGGACAGCTCCGTGAATGGTCGGACAGCTCCGTGGACGGTTGGACACCTCTTTCACTTGAGTTTCACTCATTTTTTTTCATCACGAAGCTAATTTCAGCTTTCCTTATCCAAATCCTAACCCTAACTTTAGTTTAATTTATAAAATATTAATCAATATCATTTACAAAGAAATCCAAAAGTGATCGTTAGTCTTGAACACAAGTCCTCTGGCTGCGTGGGACACTTAAAGACTCATACACTAGAAATTTCCTACTAAAATTTCTTTTTATTTTGCTTACATAAGCATGGAAGGTAGCGTAATAATTATGCAAATGATGCTACCATCACAGAGGTGCCCGCCTGTCTACGAAAACAAAATTCGCCATGGTTATAGGTCTGACCATTTTTGGGACAATTACGATAAAGATTTGGGATATATAAAACAGTACATATAAGACAAAAATCTTAATTAAATTTCCATTACTTAAAGTGTTACCAACAACGTGCGATATAATACCTGCAAATATTTCAAAACTTGGTACATTATTGAAAGTCTTGACTGTGCAAAAAATTATCATGCGAGAAAAATCTCGACCGTGCGAGAAATTCTAGACCGTGCAAAAAATACTCGATCGTGCGACAAAAATCGCGACCGCCAAAGAGAATCTTGACCTCTCAAACAAAAGCCAGCTACTTTTGTCCAATATGGCTCTCCATAAAAATTGTTCGGTAATTAAAACATTGCGCCAATTGCTATCATTAGTCAAGAAAGCCGTTTGTAATTGAAGAAAACCAAGTCAGTTGATTGGCCAATAAGCGTGCACAAAAGCAAATATTGCACGGCAATTTTTCCGCCACTAAAATTTTATTTTCAAAATGTCAATCTATAGCTCAAATAATGGCCATAGAGTTTGATTAAATATGTTGTTGTTATAAGGCTCTGGTACATTATTATTGTATTAAACCATAGTCGATAGAGTAGATGGTCTGGAAGCTTGGAATGTATTGGAATTTTTTTCCCCACACAAAACGCGTCATTTAAGATGCGCAGTCGAAACTCTAAATTGGCTTATTTATTTGTCAAAGAAAAAAGAGGTCTCTGGAACCTTTCGCTGGGCATTATTAATTTTACTCTGCTGAAGACAAAAGGCGATCATCACTGGAAGACTCCTTTGTTTTTGGGTTTAACCCGTTTGAAACATTTATAATGCTCACTTTCGTCCTTATTCGTTGATTTTCGTCACGTGACAGTTTTTAAACGAGCAATGCACGGTTGTACGATATAATTGTGCATGGATATCTTTAAAACCAATTTGGATATTAAAAAAGTTAAGGCACTTTTTGTTGGTTTCTAGGATTTACTTGCATTTGTTCAGAGACAAGTTAAGGAGCGATAAATTTAACACTACATTCTGCTTCGTAATAGTAAATGTTTCACTTCTTGTTCGTTCAATTATAACTAGGCAAAACCGGGGAATCTCAAAACTGCGAAGGGGCCTGTCATCAAATATAGAAAGCCATTTCTGGTTTAAATGACCTGTGCAACGAAATTTTTGCTATTTTAATTATGGTTTTATTTAAAAAAAGACTCAAGAAATGATTGAGATTTTTCATACCTCTTGTCGCTTTCTATGTATTAAGTATCCGAATATAATACCTATGACATCATTGGTTGTGTAGAGCAAATATGCATTTCAGAAAATCGCGTATATCTTTATGAATCGATAAAATCACTCGAAACTTTGCATGCAAATACACACAATTAAATGCAACAGACTGTGGAGGCCATGATGAACTGTTAGAACACAGTTGTTTATTTTCTTTATATTGACAACTGTTTTCAACTTTGTACTGTTCAGACATTCACCCTGACCTAAAGCTAACCTGTTCAAACATACGAACCTGAAAAGGGTTACCACCGAAGAGAAAAGATAATTGTGTTTTGGAAATCATCAGTAAAATCTGAAATCCAGTAGTTTATTATAGCAACCATAAACCTTGTTCCATATTGTTCGGTTACTACCCACATGGAAAAGTGATTTCACTTTATTTTATTTTTAATATAATATTCTTTCGCAATCTAAACTTGTTGTACACAACCAATAATGTCCGGCCTAGTATATTTGAATATTTAATATCTCGAAAACGTAAAGCGATATGAAAGAACTGTTAAGCAATCATTTCATGAGTTATGTATAGGTAAAAGTATTGTTTTTAGTGCAATTTGGAAAAAAACATGCACGAGTGAGTTTTTCAAAGATTATCAAATTGTTTCAACGTTTTCACCATAACATATTTAATTTGCATAAAGACTTCTTGTTTTTGATTTTCATAAGGATTTTCTTTTTTTGGCACTGGGATTTTCTATAACTTGCACTGCTCTAAACCAATCAGAATTGAGGTATGTATATTATTATTATTTAAATAAAACGATAACCAAGATAACCAAATTTTGGTTGCATAGCCATAGGCCCTAAAAAATTACTCAATATCGTATTAACTCCATTAGATTCCTATCTGAAATTTCTCCCAAGTATTGATTGCCTGTGCAAACCACAAACACAAATTTTCAACTAGTTTCACAAAATGAATCATGTTGTGATTAAAGGTACGAGACTAAATTTTTGTTCTAATGCTAGTTCCAGTCCTTTTGCTTGCCCGACAGATTTTCTAAAGACAAAAAATGTCGGGCGTAGGCGACTTTAAATATATAGCAATACAATATCATAAAAATTGTGTCCATACTATATAAACTATATACAAAAACAAAAACGTAAGTATTCAACGATTGTATATTGGTTGTCTTTCCTTTAAAAGATAGAGAAAAGTACGTTCTTAACTTTGATGGGGTTGCTGTCTTGACAATATATTGTCATATTGTAGTCTTATTAGGTCAACCTGTTCAGACATTCCGGAAAGTTAATAGAACAACAAGAACAACACTCGCTGGTTAAACCGCGCCTTTTTAATATTATCTGTGCGAAATTGTCATGGTAAACAATTTCTGAGGTAAAAATGGTTGCCCCTAAATATTAAGTTGTTTGTGGTGATAGTAAGGCAACATATTTAAGCTAAACAAACGTCCAAACATGGACTGCAAGCTCTTTATCTGGTTACCAGCCCTCCCCTTGGCAAGTCTGGCGTTAGACAAAGCAAAACCGTTTTCAGTTAGACACAGTAAAATCGTATGGCGTTGAACACAGTAGAGTAGTAGACAGCAAAATCATCTGGCGTTAGACACAGCGTACAATATACATCAATCCATGGTTTATAGGCTAGTTCTATTTGGATTCCGCATGTATTCGTTTACAAATTGAAGAATTTATCGCTGACAATCTTTGATTTTATATTGACTTAATATTTCGACTTTTGTTTCTCATCATAAATTTTGATTATATCTCCCTTAAAGGATTTTGGACATTGGGATCACTGCGTACGATGTGTTTGTTAGGATATTTAGAATATTAGTTTATTAGGATAACATGCAAGTCATTTTGACCTTGAAACCTAGAAATTGAGCGAGGTCATCGAGTTAGCAACAACTCTAATTTTGTATCTTTACTGATAAGTATACAGAATAATTTATGGAAAGTGAGTGCCGTACAGTTTTTGCTCACGAGTTGTGAAATATAAATAAAACGAACGGGCGAGTTTTATGATACGAAAGAACGAGAGAATAAAAACTGTACAGAGTATTTTCCATGATGTTTTCTGTTTATTATATACATACTGAGATATTAAAAAGATTGCTTTTAAATCATCTTTCATTTGATTCAACTACAAAGTGCACGTAAATAGGGTAAAATACATTATAACCAGTAAAAAAAATTATAGTTAATAAAAAAACGAATGCATGTTAAAACTTCATATAAGATCCTAACCAAGACAGGAATTCATGCCATCAAACATGAAAATATACAATGAAAAAATATCGTTTGTCTAATAACAGCGACCTACGTGATTTCACATTGTGGATATGAATTGGGATGAATTATGCGATGTTTCAATTCATTCTAGGGCATTCGTTTTTACATGTACATGCATGTTGATTAAGTGCTTTATCATAACAGATTATTAAGCCTATGCATGATGACAGTTTGAGATCATCGATTGTGATCGGGGAAATATGTTCACAGAACAGGAAAGCTCTTATACGTTTCTAGTCTTTCAGTCTTACGTAAACAAAACATACGCTCAGTAGCCACAGAGTGACAATGACTTTCAACAATTGTTGCTTTCTATTTTCGGTCAGTCAAGTGCTCAATACTCACTAACTGAAAATAACTCTAACACTATATACAGGTTGAACGTATAAAAAAAGCATCCCAAAAGTGCGAATCACTTTTTTTTATACTGATGCCAACTTTGTTAATTTTCAGATCTAATTGATTAGATTATAATCAAGAAAAAATGCCTTGGACCCTGCAACAGAAAACACAGTTCGTGGAAGTGTACTTGGCAAACAAACCGTTCAAAAGAGTACAAGCATGTTTCATAAAGAAAGGAATTCAATAACAGTATTGGCTGAGGTGATCATCTTCTTTGACCTTTCACTGTTTTCGCTGTGTGTGTGTGGGTGTACTCAAAGTCTTCTATGCAGGAGAGTTAGCACATCTATTGTTTTCATATTGGAATAAAAATGGTAAAATAGAATAAAACAATAAATACACTGACCATCATTTTGATCCAAAAGCGACTACATTCAATTGATTTAACAAAAGATGGCTCAACTCTTCTTTATAGAGGGCTCTAGGCGTTCCCCTTTGGTATTGAAAGGTTCTTAAAATCTCATGCACCCTGAACTTTTGCAGGCATCTTGTAATGATAGATGGGTGCGGAAATTGAATTCCTTCTTGAAACGTGCTTATATTTTAAACGTTTTGGTGGGTACTGAAAACTCGTACGTGAAAGCAAGATGCCGTTCTGGAATAGCCTCTTCCAATGTAACATGAATTCCCTCTTTTTCAATGTAACATAAGATTTCGAATTTTGGTGGAAAGGTACGTTTCTATTCTCCATGGTGACACCGTATCTTGACACCATAAACGTTATTACGATGGGGAACTATTCACCTTTTTAAATATAAAGATATACAAAAAGAGATCAATATCTAATAAAAAGTTATTAACACTTGTTTGGGTTGCATTGTTTAAACGACCTACTCATTATGCAGGTCTTATACCGATCAAAGAATGAGCTGTGATGGAGAACTGTCAAGTATTTTTACTATACATTTACATAAAGCCAAACAGAAACTTTGTGAGTGCAGAGTTCATGAAAAGTAAAGTCTTTAAGTGTCTCCAAATACAAACAAACAAGGCAACTTCTTTTGGTTTCTTAATCATGCTAAATGAAACAATGGGATGTACTATCCAAATTCCATCGCAAAATATCTCAAATAATTTATTAGCTAGATCATAAGCCGGTATACGGAAGTACTTTAAGTTTCCATAGATAATATAACATAAAGTACTTGCTTTTCGCACTTTTGTTAGATTTGAAAAAGCTAACAAAATTCTTACCCAATATATTTAATGTTGCATGAAATGGTAATTGTGGTGTATGTTATAACTTATGTTTATTGTTTTAACTTATCAGTATGTTATAAACTTATTACTCTGTATACTTACCAGAACAAAGTCACTGCAACAACAGTACCAGAACCGAAAGGTCCTGGGATGATCCGCCTAATTTTGGGCTCTGGTTCCTTGTGCGCATGTCTGGAGGTGGCTTGACCTGAAGTTGCTGGCCGGAGATCGCATTCGCACACCATGAGCAAAATTGATGAACAGGTATTGATGCTATTCTCTTAATTGAAAGCAAGCGGTCGGTATGGCCGCCTGAAATAAACAGTCTGTCCGCGAGTTACAAAAAACGCAACAAAAGGATATGAAAGCACTCCTTTTCAAGGAGAAAAACGAGATTGCCTAGGCAAAACTTCTGTCGGATATTCTTTGTCCAATGCAAACCAATCAGTATCCACTTTCCAACCGATTATCCGATTATCCGATTACCCCAGAGCCTTTAGTTTCCTGCACGCAGGTTGTTGGGAATACAGGGATCCCTGGGAACGAGACTACAACAAAGCGCGACAATATTTACCCGCGTACATACGCAGCAATATACTATCACAGAATAAAGATCTATACAGAAGAGCCACTTCGCCGTACGTGTGCCGAATTTTTATGCAAAAATACTCAGTTTACTGGCTGAGACAAGATCAGCCAGTTGAGCGTGTTGATTGGACAGAGTACACAGTTTACTGGCTGCGAAATATGCGTAATGAGATATGCGCGAGGACAAAAACGTCAAAGGTTCCGACCCGAGTGGCACTTCCGTATATTTCTATTTTGTGATACTGTATCTTAGTCAACGTTGATGTAAAGGTATTAACAAATAAGGGCCACATACAAATATCATTTAACAGAAGTCCATGGTTTAATTATAGAGTAGTTATAAAACAAGCTACCCGGATAGATTGGACATTTTTAGGTCTGTTTCACTCTTTTTTATAAAATGACAGACAGCTGGGAAATCGTGCAAAATGGGACCACATATAAAATGACAACCTCTTACCACACAGATCCTTAGAAGACGACAAGCTCCGTAAACCCCATAAACGTCGTCTTGTTCAAGAGCATAATCTTCATCCGTTTTCAAAAAGCATACCAAGTTCTCAAACAGAAGATGGTAATGCTTTGATAAATGCATTATGAATGTAAGGTATATTATTATATATACAATAAGTACATGTATATTACTATATATACAATAAGTACAGGTATATTATTATATATACAATAAGTACATGTATACTATTATATATACACTAAGTAGATGTATGATCTAGTATTATGTTGCTTATAATCATTTTATTTAAAACATTTAACAAGCTGTGAAAGGACGTCCACAAACTTCCCATACACACTTATAAATTAATTCGATAAGATTTAAAATATTTATTGTGTTTTTGTTATACAAAATAATATCCATAAAGACGTTAAAGTCAATCTTCGTCTTCATCGTCGTCTTCAGATCCGCTTTCTAAAAATAATTTTTTTAATATTTTTATATCAATAAAGTAATTTTTTTGAGTGAAAAAAGATGCTTTAGAGTCTGTCTGTCTGTCTGTCTGTCTGTCTGTCTGTCTGTCTGTCTGTCTGTCCGTCCGTCCGTCCGTCCGTCCGTCCG
>JAOBAZ010103775.1:0-11495 GCA_026546875.1 Pteroeides caledonicum | reverse complement strand
GCTACATCAATGCCTCCTTAGCAACCACGTTAGCAACAACTGAAATCTTTATAAAAATTTTTCCATTTGTTGTTTGACGCCGCTTTGCCGGTTTTTACTATTTTAAACATTCTGAAATGATATTTTAAGGCCAAAAACGTTTAGAAATAAAAAAAACTCGTTTAAAACGATTCATTTCGGCCTCGGACAAGACGGACAACATCGTGAATGAGTAAACATCCGGGACTTGAATTTCCCCCCCATTAGCGCGCTCCCCAATTTCACCGTCGATGCCCCCTCTAGTGTTATTTATAATCTCTATGGAGAAATCTACGGAGTTTCTTTGACTATCAGGGATACGACTGACAATTAGGGACTATTATTATTATACATCTGATTAAAAGGGATGCGAAGAGAATATATGGGAGCACTTGTGGTGATACATGCAAAATACGAGTACTGGTATTATCAAATTTTAAAATAAAGTTGATCAACATCATTGAAAATCGGTTATTACCTGACTTTTGATTGCCTATACCTTTATAATAAACATACTTAATACATATACACACCAAAGTATGTATTATATACGTAATATCATACGTATATAATATTCTAGCTGATCTGACCGTGAGCAAAAAGCCTAGAACTAGCAAAAAAATAGAAATGCATTTTGCTTTTTTAATCACTTATATCTTTGCTTTTCGTTGATGAAACTTGCTCAAACTTAGTAATTATGTTTAGTACACAAAATTATAAGTCTGTGATAAATTTGGGAACGAAGTAAATTATATTTCAAGAGAAAATTAGCCGTTTTGATCGAAAAATGGATTTCTATTTGACAACTAGTGCTAGTTGGTACATTATAAACTCAAGTGCCTTTTTGGTCAGTGCCCTCCCCCCCGCACTTTCGAGGTAGTTCCTCAGCCTGTGACTTACTCCATGATAGGCCCTCGAAAATGTTTCGCTTCCTTTCTTGTTGTGGGTTTTTTCATTTCCCAAGGCTTGCGTCGAATATTGTAACCGGCAAAATGATAAGCTACAAATTGGAATATAACAAAATAAAAACGTTTCACGTTCAATTTGGATTTTTAAAAATACACAACACATAAAAACCGTTTGAGAAAAATAAAAAATTCATTCAACCTTTCATTGGATAGTAAATCTTTCTTCTAACATTGTAAGAGTAAGCCAAAGGATTCCAACGGCCTTAAAAGACAAAAGCATATCTCGTTAGCAGCGCCATTACACTTTTGGTATTACGTTTAGCCCTTTCGATATTCATGAGCTATTGAGGTCCCTGGACGGAAGCGTTCCAACTGGTGCATCATTTTTACTTGAACATTTACGCCGCAATGGGTAATATTTTACACAGCTTAAAATATTACTTTTCCTCAGAGACATTTTACCCCTACACCCCATAGTGACAAGCTTGTGGAAAAGAATGGCCTTAAAAATCGACACCATGGCAATGAGTAACATTTACCTCTCCAGAACTTTCCAGATTGCATAAAAGTACGAAAACTGTGTGGAGAACTTTAAAATAACACATGTTCTGTTTTAATTTGCTACTTACCGCTAAATGCAAAATAATTCCAAAGAACAATTTGATCACTTGGACAACCAAGCACAAGTGTAAGTTCCTACAAAAAATACAATAGTGGTCAACATATTGGCATTCAATCAATCAACATTTACTTGTATTAACGCTGCAAGGGCCAGGCAATTTTACTCGTCAGTCGTCAAAGTAAAAATTGCTTGAGTCTTCCAGGATTAACCGACTATCTCCTGTCTTTGTTAAAAGGACAATCTCCTGTCTTTGTCTAACCCTGTGAGGCCTAGCCATGACACTTATGTATCTTATTCTGGCTAACTCCAGACGATTTTAGGGCGCAGCCCGAGCAGCTCGTCCCTGTTGTCTATGAACGATAGTCAACTGAGCTGAACGATAGTCAACTATCGCTCATACATAGACAACAAGGACGAGTTGTGACAATATACTATCATGTTCAAGCTGGTCAGTTCAACGATGTTCAAGCTGGTTAACGCATGTTGTGGGCTATAAACAACTATATCAAGACTGTGTTTTTACGTGCACACAAAAAGTACAAATAATCGACAAACCTCCCACTTCTCAAGCAATTCTTGGTAGGTTTCTGCCTTAGGTCTAAATGGTTTACAAAAAAATAGGTTACACCAATAGGTTACGAAACATTAATAAACACTGCACACCTGTTCTACCAGACACTACAGAGTGGATCAGTTAATTCAGCAATCTCGACGAAATCGACACAACTTGTGAGGTGAACACGCGCATTAGTAAAAGTTGTGCAATATTTGTTTCCGGCTTCGTCAAAAAAGACGATTAGGCAGAACAAGGCAAAGTAAAAAATACAAAATTACGACTTACTTAAAAACAGCAAGTCCTGCATTGAAACAAGGATCTAAAACACCCTAGGAAACAATTTAGAAATATGTTTTAATAATAAACTTTACTTAACATTGCGTTGCGTTGCATTACGTTACGTTACGTTGCATTACCTTACGTTACGTTGCGATACCTTACGCTGCGTTGGGTTGCGTTGCATTACGTCTTACGTTACGTTGCTTTACGTTGGGTTGCCTTGCATTACGTTACGTTACGTTGCATTACGTTACGTTGCGTTATGTACCAAGCTCCTATAAAACCGCCTTAAATGGTATCGCTGATTGGTGGTAATAATTTTTGAATTTTCCCACGCAATCGTGTATTTGGTCCGACACGTGCGCTCCAACAAAGCTGAGTTTTCATTTTTGAAATGAAAAACTGCTTTTTGGTGCTCTTTTAAACGCGTGCCAATTAAATTGGCGTTTTATTTGTCCAACACACTCCTAGTTATAGTCATTGCATGGGATCGAATATATAGCATTGCGTCTTTGTTCTTTCACTGCAGGATCTTACGGCTTGGGAAAAACATGCTGGTCGAGTTCTTTTTTCCCTTGTATGGACCAAGCCTTTATGGCGAGGTCCATATACAATCGAAAAAAGAACGAGACCAGTATCCTCCTGTACGGACCGAACAAGCTCAGTCAATAAACTATTTGTTATATGATTAAAAACGATTAAAAATTCCCGCCAACAAACCTTGCCGGTCCGTACTGTTGGTTACCGACCGCTCAGGAGCCAATCAGAATGCTAGATTTTAGTGGATGGACCAATTAACTATACTAGTCGTATAATAAATTAACTTACAGGTCGATCACAATAAACAGCTGAAAATTCTCCAGGCACGTTAAAAAGCTTAAAATAAAATCAACAAGTTCTATCAGTATATAAATAAGTAAATTCCTTATATAAACAGTATTCACACCAAATAGCCAGTAAACAGCTGACAAACTTGTGGCCGTTCTCGTGTATGCATGGTAAAAAGTATTCTGAATTAGAAAACTATTGTATACTAGTAAAGCGGTGTAATAAAAGATGCTCTCCATCAAAGTTCCAAGTGGTCCAGAAACGTGGAAACAACCTGGGACTAGTTATCAAATAGAAATCCATTTCTGGTTCAAAATTTCTCAATATCTCATTAACTGTACGAGGTTTCTAAACTAAAATTTTTCAGGTAGTCATTTTCCTGAACAAAACACAAGCTCAAAATTTCAAACAGTTTCACAAAAAATCACGCTGTAACAGGCGACTAAAAGTGCAAAATTAAATTCCTATTCCTAGTCCTTTTGCTCCCTTTTCGATCACCTGAAGAAGTTTAGTCTAGGTTTGCAGACACCATGTCTGTAAGATATTTGATAGTTTTTCTTAAGAATAGCATGGTAAATTATTTCAAAACTTACTCGTAAATAGACAAAATGGACAAACTACATTAAAATTACTGTACTTTATTACCAGAGTGTACTGGGCGTTTAAAATAATCAAATGAATCAAATAAGTAAAAACTAAAAGAAATCGCCCAGTAATGTTTGCTTCTTTCAAAATTTTTCAGAAAGAAAAAGATTGGCAATCTCTAAAAAAATATTTCTGGTATTTTCTGTAGATGTAAACCTCTCGGTCAATGTTATCAATGGCATGGCGTATCTATATGCATATCTTACTTACAGCAACAATAACATCACTACTGCACGGTTATATCGATATATATATAGTATTTTTGAAAGGTAAATATAAGATTCTAAGGCTTCTCATTGGCTAAAAATTTCATCATAAAACATTATATTCACCGGCTAGTGGCGCTCAGTTAATTTGCTCATGTTACAAAAGAAGAAATTAAAAAATATCGAAAAAAGTGAGTTCCAAAATCACAAAAGAGTAGGAAAAATACTATAATAATTATTCACCTCAGTCTCGGTAAATATAAGGAACATTTACCTCGGCTACACCTCGGTAAATGTTCGCTTCTATTCACCTCGACTACGTTGAATAATTGCTATATAGAGCAAAACCAAGGAATGTGTGACTGTGGGCATAATATATTCACCTCATCCATGTTAACCAACGGGAAAAAATCTGTATCCACATAAATAATCTAGAAATTTGACATACATTTAGTACTGGCAACGGCTTATTTTTTAAGAGACGGTAGTCACATGATAGAACAGCAATTTTGTCTTTATTCTGTATTCTTTTGACAGTTTGTTTCATATGGAAAACAGACCAATTCTGACGTCCAGCTAACCAGTTCAACCAGTTCAACCAGTTCAACCAGTTTAACCAGTTCAACCAGTTCAACCAGTTTAACCAGTTCAACCAGTTCAACCAGTTCAACCAAATCAACCTGTTTAACCAGCTTTTTGAGGCTGCTAACGCCAAAAAAATTTACATTTAAAAGATTTAACATCTTACTGTTTGATATTGTGTGTATCGCCATGCATGAAATCTTGTGTGAGTTCCTGGGATACCTTAAAATGATATGGAATATCAAGAATATTGTAGTCTACTTTTTTAGCACAGATCGATAATTTAACTATAAACCTATGTTTTGAAGTTCATTGCCCATCTTTTTATCCATCCAATTACAATCTAAAGCCTCAACAACATGAACAGTAAAACCAACCTTAAAAAAAACAAGAAAACATTCTTGAAAGGATTATTGAGATCACCACCTGGACAGTCAGAAAGCCATATCACCTTTGAGGAGCAGAGGGTGGAAAAAGGGGTTAGAACACTACCTCCCTCACAAGGATGGGTTGTTAAGGGTTAGTACTTGGATATGGGTAGCCACACCTGGGTGTTTATGCCACCCTTAAGTATTGGTCTCACCTACACATTGGTCCCACCTGAAAACTGAGCCTAACCTTGGTCCATAGGGTATAGGTAGTACCAAGGTGGGGTACAGGCCTTATCATGCACCTAAATAACAGGTCCCACCTGAGTGCAGGTTGCACCCAAGTAGGTCCCACCTGAGAACTGAGGCTATCCTAGGTCCACAGGGTATAGGTAGTACCAGGGTGGGGTACAGGGCTTACCTAAATAACAGGTCCCACCTGAGTGCAGGTTGCACCCAAGTAGCTGCAAGTAGGTCCCACGTGAGTATAGTGAGCCTGACCAAAATACAATCCAAATGTGAAACCGATAAATATTTGTAAAAAATGGAAACAACCTTGTATCATTTGTGTGTTCAGAGTCTAAAACTACTGTAAATACTGTAATACAAAACTGGAAAAATAAGTAAAAGTTAAACTAGTGCAAACATATAAACCTTTGAATTTTTTTGAACTGGAGTATCTAGTCACACTGATAATTTTGATGTTTTGTTGTAATTCTTACTACACTTATGTCAACTTACTGCTTCTAATGCCATTCTGGATGATTTGCTGACTGTGTTAGTGACTAGTGCAATAAGAGTACTAAAACATACAAAAAAATAATAACATAAATATATTATATATATTATACAATTTATAATTCTAAAATATATAAACCTTACGAGTGACAAGAAATTTGTTTGATGAGATGACCAACAGCAACAGCACCAGGGACAACACGGTTACCAGACTACAGAAAAATACAAAGTTAAACAGAATGAGTACAATAATTTTGATGATCTATTTGTGTTAGTGCCAGCCACAAATGAAGTTTCATTATGTCACATTGCTTTTACAATTAATTTAAGCCAGTCACTGTAAACTACATTCTACTAACTACTATATATACTACCGGTATATTTATTACAGATGCAATACTACATTACCATTGAAACAAGCCAAGCATACTTTTCTGGTTTTGAATTTTCCTGCAAAGTACAATTACCAATAGTTAGTTCTAAGACTATCCTGAGAAAGATTTCTCGGAAATAATTGAAAGGCATATTTCATTTAACCTAGTAAGCGAAATTATTGCATGTAGAGGTGGAAAAAATAATTTTCATCCTGTAAACAAAGCAAAAATATAACAACTTTTCTTGTCAACTAATGAACAATGCATTTCAGTTACAAGTAAGCATATCTTCAAATTTTTTAGTCTCCAAACTGTCCTTTATGTATTTTCCATGCCTGTGTTGTAGAATTATGCCATGCCTCTTAAAATGTTTAGCCTATTTACATAGCAATGCAGTGATTGTGCTTGGTAAGGGAAAACCTTAACTGTCATAAATGGGTTAACATATTTCTGGTGAGAGGTTCTCCCCCATCCCGGGCAAGTAAAATTCTGTGGCTTTAGAAAGTAAAATGTGTTAAGTGGTTGTTTACCTATATGGTATACATGGTGCTAAGTGCAAAGGGCCATATGTAAAAGATTTTACTCTGGCTAATACCAGATGGTTTTATTCACCCATGGAAACCCCTTGCTGGGTTAAACCCCCATGGGTTAATGAGCATAGTGCTCTGAGACCATCTCTTAACCCATGTGCCATGGTGCTGGCCTTAAGAAACAAATGTCCCAAGATATTTTTAACCCAATTACAGTAATGCTACCCCATGACTGGTCATTTAATACTCTGTCAAAAGCAGGAATAAAATTTGTCCATCATGATTAAGTGGGTTAATAAAATAAAATAAAATGGAAATTATTTTATCAAAAATTCTTACTTTGCACCAATCTTTCATATATTTTGTCTGAAGATGATGTAGATCCCAAACAATCTGCACAATAAAATATTATATCAGTAAGCTAAGTGAGAAAAATATGTTATATATTATCATAAAATATTTTTTTAGTATACCCTTATAGTAATACAAGTCAAATAAACTATGTATAGAACAGATTTAGACAGCTGTTGAGGCTTGTATAGTTATCAAAGTATAGTAATTGCACTCCATGATTAACAACTGACTTGTACAGATAGTCTTGTTAACAAGACATATTTAGATAAACTATATCAACCAGCTACCTAACAGGGAAACGTATAGAAATACCTTAATAACATCTAAATAATTTTACATAGTAAGTTTAAGCTTCTTACCCGAGCTTCCTGTATTGTAACATTTGCTTGTCGTTGGAGGTCTGCATTTACCATTTCAATAATAATCTTTGCATAAGATAACCCATAAGAAAAAAAGCTTGGTTTTATAAGACGGAATAGCAAAACCAAGATGAAGAATCCAATAACCAGTTTCAGAAAAAGATGCCGACAAATATATTTTAAAATTGATGAAAGGTTCCTAAATGAAAGATTTGAATAATATATTAACCCAATGTGCTGCAGCATTGGCTATACACAAATATAGTCACTTTTTCTGGCTATCAGGGAAAAGCCCAGCAGGTAATGGGTTAAATTAAAAAAATAATAAAGTAAACTCAATAACATTGTGCACTTATACCTGAAGTTTGAACACTATATACCCTAGATCTCAACAAAATACACCATACTTAGCAAACTGCATCAATTTACCACACTACAGCCATGCATTAATTTTTTTTTATTTAAATTGAATATTAAAACAGGTAAAGAACTGTGCTATCTGTAGTTATATCATATATGCACTGACGATGGGAACAATTAGGAATATTAATTGACAATATAATTGATTATGGCACCCAGCTTAGCTTTGTGCAGTATTACATTTTTTATTCCTTGTTTGCTGTACACATAAAACCCAACAACGTCTATTCTATAATAGATTTCCAGAGTTTTAGTTATAGATTTAAGCGTATTAACCCGAACGCCACTCTAATACAAAACAAATCTAAAGTCTAAACTGAAAATGGAATAAATTAAATACAGTTTCTGGATTATTAAAATTCATAGACTCAACTTAAAAAACATCCTAAAAACATATTTTACTGAACTCAACAACTGATACAGCAAAATGAAAAAGTACAAAACTACTTGAAACAATACAACATTACACAACAGCTTTCATACCTGGCATGGACGTTTAAGTAGGACACTGTTCTAGACGGCATAATCATACTTAATCGCAGTTTTAAATTTAGAAACGCCTTGGAAATGTATTGTGTAAAATTCAGAGTTAAAATGCAGCTAAAGGGAAGCACTCCTTTTTATTTCTTGTTCGATTTCGCCAGATTTTGACAGTAATTTTGCGGATATCAATGTCAGTCGAATACTAAACCAATAATTTGCAATAATGAACCTGTACGTGCCCGGTGTATGTCAAGCTAGGGTCCAAACTCCAAAGCCTGGCCAACAGCCCAGACCATGGCCGCTGTGGCCCGCGAGGGCCCGCGAGTACATAATTGGCGGACGTTTGTTTCGTTCGCCGTATTTTTATGCAACCAGATCCCCTGCCAGTGAGCCTTCTGGTCATTTTTCTATTCTGCGTTTATGTTGTGTTCGTATGAAAAACTATAGCTCTTTCCTTCAGAATAGAGAATTAATTAAAGGAGAATTAAGCACCGAATAGTTAATTCTCTATCCTGTGCTTTTATTTGTACAAATGTAAACCCCTTCCTCTACGGTATACATGCACTACCACCCACCACCCCTGCGTGAAACACCGGAAATTAATTAATAGGCCGCCAGGAATTAATTTGTTGGAAATAACATTTTACTGGGTTGACCAATTTGCAAGGTACTCGACTTCAAGAAATCGAAAACACTGTTACATATCAACAAACAATATGTTATCGCAAGCAAAGTCAAGCATGCTGATCTCTTGAATTATGATATGTATTCCCTCAGTCTTTCATATATTTCCCAACAAAAAAGGTAAATATTAACTTATATTTTCCCGTTAGAATATTAATTTAAACGTTAATCGTATATTTTAAATGCATGCGTAACGAAGAATCGCTTTAAAACAGTTTAGATGTAAAGTTTAAAAATGAAAACAAAAGAATGTTACTTTGGTGAATAGATCATACTGTGTTAGGCCGAAGTATTTCGCAGTACTTGCAGTATCGGGTACTCAGAATTTTCTATTTTTGTAATTCCAGTCTCAGCTGGGAGCCGTCTTTTTAACTCCCTTGTTGTTCTAGTCTCTTTATCGCGTAATGAAACACTGTGGTTACTGCCTTTATCTATTAACTGTGCTGTGTTTTGTCTTTATCTGTTAACCTTTAATATCATTCAAAATGTCTGAGAAAATGAACTAACTATGATGTTGACACAAACCAAAAAAATGTTATCAAATAATTTATGCAAGTTATTAAAATAATTGACTAAAAATAAAATGTTCTGTTAACAATACATAAACACTAAGAAGTCAAATGTACATTGAAATTGATTTTAATATAATTTTATTTACTATGATGGTGAGATCCTAGACAAATGATGTTTTGCAAATGTTTTCAAATTGTATCATATTCATTGCCTGCACACTACAACCTTAAGGTTAATTGCCAAGTCTTGTTAGTATTCAAGACTCTTGAATAAAGAGTCTTAAAAAGAATAAAGTGAAGCATATTAGTGTGCTGCAGTGCGGGTAGTATGTACTGAAATAATTTCATTTTGTTTTGCAGGTTAATAAAAAGATTTGTAAAATTGCTTATGGTTTGTTTTCTGCTTATAATATTGTTCAAAGTAGTGCATCCTGAACTGTTTTTATATGGAGTGTCCTACCTACAAGTTGTTATTGAAATGGTAAATTATGATACAGAGAGGAAACATGATGTTATGAGACAAGAGGCAGAGGTAATTATTGCCTTGGCCAATTTGATGATTACTACACCATTTACTGTATGTGCATTATAAGGACCCCGGTAATAAAAATTACTTTTGCATGTCTGTTTGACAAAGCATTATGCATGCATGTGAATCACTGACCTGTATATATATCATATTAATTTATCTGGACTGAGTGCTTGAGTTCAAAATGTCTCAGCACAAAAGATGATGAATATAGGTCTCAGAGAACTGCATACCAACACTTGTTGTTGTTTGCAGGCAAATTTGTATTTTTTTAAAGTTTTAGTTTATGTAATTTTCAGGTTATTAATTGTCACAGTTTATACTGCAAATCATAGGTTCAAATCTATAAACCACACACTAATATAAAAATTAAAATATGTTTAAGAAATACAATTACAGCATATTCTCACTAAAACATTTTTGAATGACTCCATATAAAGCATGGCAAATGCTGGTGGGCCATTAAGCCATCGGTTAGCATGCCTGTGAAAGTTATATTTGTCATTGCTCACACAGACACATCTGGCTATAAACTTCAGCTGAAGACCTCACATGTGGTCCAGATGAACTAATATACTAATATATTTAGGTCAGTGATGTAAATAGGACATGCTAAATGTTTAAAAAAATCAATAAATTCTTAAAGGTAAAGTATGATAAAGTTTATCATATAAACAAATGTCTTGTTTATATTTTGAACTGTTGTATTTTTAAAATATTATGTCAATTGAATATCTAATAATGCTGTGCTTTGCTATGCTTGTAAATAAAATAAACGAGAGTTTCGGCAATCAGGGGACTCCTTTTATTATGAACAGAACTAATGCACAGAACTTGAAATAAACGCATAGCTAGACATCTTGTATTTGACCATTTTGTTCTAGAAATAAAACTGATTTATAAATAATGTGAGAAATAAGATAAGCAATGTAAAAATCTTAAAAATAATCTTTGTTAAGGTATATATATTATGTAATTTTTAATTCTATAAATTCTTAATACTTTCCCTTGGTGAGTAAAATTGTGTATTCTATTAACAGTAAACTTGCATCCAGCATTTTAGAATTATTATACATTTTTGTTTGATTTTATATGTGAAATTAATAAATGTTTATTACATGTAGATAAAACCATTTTGTCAATGACTTATTACCTTTCATGTCCTTAGATCCAAAGAATTAAACAAAACATTTTTAAGATAATTTATTCACATAAACTTTTTTTATCTAAAGATGATCAACAGATGTTCATTATTGGAATGTCTATTATTTTTGTCTATATGTGAAATATTGTCCATATTTTAACATTGAAGCTTCTAAGTTTATGTTTTACTTACTTGTTATTATTGTTTTTTTACTGGATGACAAAGCTTGTTTGGGGATATCATCAAATTCAGAAAAAGTACATGCAAAATATTTGCAAGGTTTGTCTGTCTGTCTGTCTGTCTGTCTGTCTGTCTGTCTGTCTGTCTGTCTGTCTGTCTGTCTGTCTGTCTGTCTG
>JAOBAZ010103664.1:0-11498 GCA_026546875.1 Pteroeides caledonicum | reverse complement strand
TGGATTAGTCAGAGAAAAACATTCAAAATGAACTATTGTCACCAACGACTTTTAAATTATTTACATGTCAGACATATATTGGTTTTGCTAAATGCAAGTTAACTAATCCTCTCTTTAGTTTCAATTTGTTTGCTAAACATTTGCAAAAAGTGCCTCAAAGATACAAATTAAATATATTTTACTTGTAAAATGGACATATAATAATAATAATGTCCATCACTCACTCAAAATATTTATATCTTTAAAGATTTTGTACAGTCCATTGTATGTGTCCCGGCTACAATTGAACTAGCACTATATTGTTTGAAAATCAGACTATATAATAACATCTATAATAGCATCTTATTTTGGAAGTAGGTATTGATAAAGTTTACTAGAGTTAACAAAGGTGATATGTAAAGATGGACTGTACCAAATCATTAACCAAGTATGTCTAATGTGTCATAATGACGTGGTGATCGGGAATAAACAAATTCGCAATCCGCGTGTACGGAAAAGATGGCGGACGAACATTTTACCAGAATGCACCGCGGTCTAAAATCGTTTAAAAAGAGAATTAACGTCTCTTGAAGAACAGACACTCAGACAGAAGACAAAAGGTTATTTTCTTCCTTATGGTAAAATTTCACTCCATTACCTGTGATTTTTTATCATCTTTTTTCAACTATTCATGTTTGATACGTGCAATGTATTCTGGTAAAATGAACACGCCGCCATCTTTGTCGTTATGGTCAATTGTCACTGTACTGAAATGTCGTTGCTGTATGATCTTGTTTCTGTGCAAAACACGGTTTGTTTCTGGTCACATTTCTTTTGTTCTGTTGTGGTTTTTTGGCCCGATGTTGGCGATGACTAAACCAGTGAAATCTATGTAAAAAAATTAGCCTTGTAGATATACCTAAAATGTAGCAAAGACATTTATTTTAACTTTGTAAAATAGTAGAAAATGATTTCCAAATAATAAATGAAAATATATTTTTTATATGGAGAAAAAATTGTTTTTTCTTTTGGGTTTTTGATGAATTTGTGTGTAACAAGATTCCAAGAATTCTTTGGATTTCGGTCAATCATGTTTCATCAATCATGTTTCAAAAATGACGAGAAGATCAAGCATCTCACAATTTTCAACCTTAGGCCGAAGTTTAAAAAACCCTCTTCATAAGCAGAGAGAAAATTTTCGATGAATGACCCACTGGCGGATCTAGAGGTCAGTCAGAATAAATTAGAGAATTGTAATTTAAAATTCAAAATACCCAAACAACGATCACATTGGTAGAATTTATATTCTATAGAACTCTTTAACCAATCAAATATTTATCCAGGTGTTTTGGATTTTAAATTTCAACTAGTGAGTTGTGTAATTTATTCTGACTGACGTCTAGATTCGCCGCTGGAATGACCCTCTCAATCTACTCTGGATCTCAAAATGGCAATATCTTTTTTTATTGCCTTAAATGAAAGATCGCCTAAAACTGTTTAATAACTTTTTTATAATTTTTTCATATCTCTCTTTGTTTTCGAGATATTGCACTTCAAAGTTTACCCATGTCCGCCATCTTGGGACAAATTCTAAAAAATTAACTCAGATTTTGATGACGTCACAAGCTGGGTGAGATGTCTGAAACTGTTCCTCGAGCAAGCAGTTTTGTATCCGTAGAGTGTTGAAAGGGGGATATGTCTTCAAACTAGCAAGTTTGTGGTTCGTACGGACTTGTAGTTCATAGGATAAAAACTGTCGCGACCCAACTTTTGACGTCATATACACATTTGCATGCATAATTATCAAAATTCAAAGAACCTGAGGTGACACTGAGCGAACTTTAAAGTAAAATATCTCGAAAGCAAAGAAAGATATGACAAAATTGTAAATAGTTTTATATGTTCTTGATGAAAAAATATATTGCTAATTTCCCTTTAACCATTCAATATGGCGCAAACCGCTGGCGCAAAATACAGTATTCCGATTCCCGCGTCACGCGTGGTACAAGTTGCAAAATGGTGAGAGACGACCAGAAAAATGGTATGTAATGTCATTTATTCTCGTTGTAATAACAAAATCAAATAAAAATGTACAATTCTGGGTGGTTTTACAATATTTTTACAATTGTTTTGGTCATTGAAAGTTTTTTAATTCGTGTTCCATGATGTCCAAGGCCATGTTGATGTGTCGCTCTGTGCATATTAAAGATGGTCGAAATCTTATTGAATAAAAACCACAGCCGGCCGTTAACAAACCTAAAATAAGAATGAATACTAGATAAACTGTAGTATTTTATTAAAAATAAAACAGCCATTACACTACAGTTAACTACAGTTTTGTTTTTTAATACTATTATTAGGATGGAGACGAAGGGCCTTGGCCAAAATAGGTAACCAGTTAAAACGTCCCCAGGTCAAAACGTCCCCAGTTCGTCAGTTATCGTCGGTTACAATTAATGAGTTACAATTCTGACTGAGCATTATTATCCATTCTTTTTCTTTTAAAATTAAAGGAAAACAGTTTATCTTAGACATACCAGTGTTTCTGAGCTTGCTGACAAATAAATCTCTTTTTTGTTCATCGGGTAAATCGATTGCACAGAACATGCCTTGTCCTCGAGCTGCTTTGAGATGTTGTGGAAATTGTTGCTATTGAAAAAATGTTTGATTGTGAGGAGAATTATTGATCTAAAAATGTACTTATGGAAACAGTTGATAAACATTTCATGTTTGTATAAAGGCCTGGGTTAGTTAACTGGCCAGGATTTTACCCGTCAGGGGAAACCATCAATGAGTTAAGATATTGCAAGTGTAGGGTTTCTGCTAGAGGAGTAAAATTGTCTGAAGTTAGTTAGTCATAAGAGTAATTAAAATCTGTTCAGTGGCTGTTGTGGTCAGCAATAGGGGTGTATCGGTTAAACCGTTACCATCCATTTGATAAGTAAGATATACTAGGTGACCATTTTCAGGTTGGATTCACCAACACTGGGTTAAACTTTCATGTATTCAGCAAAGCCTTTTTTTTACACGTAGTTGCAATTCATTATAAACTCTTTAGAATTATATCAAGATTAATAATTGAGGAGCAGTTTGTTAATTCCCCTCCTCACTTAATAAAGACTACGCGAATCTTTCAGATGTAAAAATGTTTTTTACAGTTATTCCTACTGGTGGTTTATAAGGATAGTGGAAGAGAAAGCTTGATAAGGCTTATGGATATGGATATAGATTCATCTATCTCTTATACTGAATTATCCTTCCAAATCTTATCTAGATACTGTCTAACTTCAGAATACTAAGAGCAGTTGATAAGCATTCTTACCTGTAATTCTTTTAAACCTTGTAAAAACATGTGGCCTGTGTCCCTTGCATTTTGAACTAAATTTTCATCCTCCATTACCTTTAGGATTTCTTTAAGAATTGGGAATTTTGATGGGTCTCCATTCCAAGTACTTTGGACACGGTTTTTCTAAACAGGACCAAGGAAATACCATACAAGTAAGTCAACATGTTACTAAAAGTCTATTTTAAAGAATGCAACATACAATAATGTTTGGGGATTTTCCAAATTAATTTTCTGGAATTTCCTATTTACGGTACATACCATAAACTGGGGTGACTTTGTTTTACAAAGTGACTTTGGTCACTTTACAATTTTTTTATTCAATGCTTACAGCAGTAGATTTGATCTGAGAAAGTTCCATTGCAAATATTTGTTATTTATATAAACAATGACTTGTCATAGACGTACTTTAAATGTAAGTGTTAGTGATTTTACAGGTGACCAAAGTCACCCTGTAAAACAAAGTCACCCCATTTTACGGTAATTGGACTATACAATATAATATACATGTAGTTACCTGTTTTGGTTTGAAACCATCATTATAATAAAACCCCCCCATCTGCATTTTCTTGCCAAATGTCACATAATCTGGTGCTTGCTCCAGGTCCCACTTCTCATGTGCCCTAAATTCAATTTGTAAAACCACCACAATCAATATTATTTATCATATTGTGGCTGAGCTAGGGGGTCAGAAGTATTTTATAGTTTATAGTTCACTGGAATCAGACATAGATGTCGGAACTATTTAGCCTTATATCAATATCAAAATCACTTTAAGTATAATATATTTCTACCATGTTGCTATGGAAAAATGCAACTGACCAATCAGGAGTGATTTTGATTTAAGATTACACCAATCAGATTGCAAGAAAGCAAAGAATTTCACTTGCTAATAAAAATAAATAAATATATGTCATTTAATGTCTTTAGCTGTTAATCCAGCACCATTTTTAGTCATTAGTCACTCTATTATAATCTCTATTATCATAGTGTACATTTTACTTAACCATTTTCAGAAGAATTTATAAAACATCTATAATGTATTGTTGCTTGACAGTTTCTGTTAAGTTAGCTGAAAAGATGAACACTCAAACTTTGGTATCTTTACCATTTCCATCTCATGGGTTTTTTTATATGGTACTGCAAATGTCAGACCATGCAATAATCACAGTACTTAACTAACCAGAAGTGACCTGATGTTCCACATCCAGTTTGAACTTCATCAACAATGAAATAAGCACCAGACTACAGCATAAGATAAAAAATTAAAGTTAGTTAGAATTATATTATAGTTAGAATCTTTAGTAAGAATTGTATAGACATTATTTACCTCTGCAACAATCTGTCGAAGTTTTTGAAAGAAATCTGGAGAAGCATGATGGTCCCCTTAAACAAAAATACATAATAACAAGATTTATTATGGTAACACTTGCAATAGGAATAGACAATATAAAATGGTAGAAAGGGGTAACAAGTCCTTATCCCCTTTGCAGTGAGAGCTCATGTGGTGTAAGTAAAATCATTTGGTGTTAATTTACAATAGATACTAAAGGTTAACCCATATATGTTGGATGCAAATAGCCACTTACCAGTCAGATACCAGCAGCCACTTAACACCAGACAATTTCACTGGTCCAGGGAACACTTTTTATGGACAGTAAGTTAACAAAAACTTACAGTTTTATCTCATTTACTCAACCAAGTGACCCCAGCTGGTCACATCCCGTCTCATCTCTACCCTTCCCTTGCCTGCTTATCCTTTGCTAGCTACATCAACCTTTAATTAACTGTGCTGTTTTTTTATTTTATCAAAAACTGAATTTTTTGAATTGATGTCATGACTGTTTTGCAATACTATATACTCAAGGCTTACCTCCCTCAGCCTGTACTGGCTCAATTATCACTGCTGCTACTGGTTTCTTACTTTTCCACTCATGTAAGACTTCTTGTACCTGCAATTTAATAGCATGAAAAGATTTATATTGTAGTTTACTGCAGTTACCTTGGTACATACTGTACTTGTACTGTAAATTAAAATTGCACCATTTGAGAGTAATACTAACTAGTAATAATTTAAGACCAAACTGTAAAAGCAAACTATTTTAACATACACCATTTATATTAAATAGTCTAGTCCTAAGTCCCTACTATCTATTGAAAAGATTACAAAAATTTTCAAATTTATCCAATTGTGAGACTCGTGTTTCTGTAATGTTAAATATTAATGTTTTTTTAAAATGACAAATTGTGTTATGTTCCTTACATGAGCAAGACAGGCAGCTTCTTCAGCTTGATTTTCCAGTTTATAGTTCTCAAGAGGGTACTTTAATCGTGGGAACCTTGCTTTTGGCCAGTCAAATGTTGGAATGTCTAATTTCTGTATAGGATGTGAGTGTGTGGTTGATAGTGTTCCTAAACAATTTAAAATGTTCTGGTTGTTACCACTCCAATTTGGAAGTTGGCCATATTGGACAAAAAAATTGGAATTAATATGAATAAAAATGTACAAAGAGTAAATGGTACATCTAGTTTGTAAAAATAGAATTTGCAGCAACATTAAAAATTAGTTACCGAATAGTCGTCCATGAAATCCACCATAGAAAGCCAAAACTGATAATTGTGGAGCACCAGGGGGCTATATGACATTAAAAGATGTTATAAAGAGCAAAAATAATTATTTTTATTATGAAGTGGTAATGCTAACCCTTCCAAATAAAGCAGTTGCAAGCTCTTCTTCAGTAGGTTCCCTTCCTCCTCTCTCTCTTGTCTAAAAGTTTTAAAGACACACTTATTACAAAACGTTTACAAAATATGGTGTAAACAGTGATAAAACATTATGGTGACATTTTGAACAAAGGTACTTCATCAGGTTTTGCTCTGGACGCCTTGGCTCTTTGCACTTTTTTGGTAAAATTCTTTTGTTACAGTAGTTATTTACAGTACCTGGTAAGTGATCATTGCAGATTTCATAGCATTTTCATTGGAACATGTTCCACAACCCATTGGTGTTACTTGGCCAAGACCTTTGGGAGCAACCTAAATCAACAATTCAATACTGTGACTAAAATGTGGTGTCTTTTCCCCCCCCTGGAGCTCTTCACTGGCAAGTAAAATCATCAGGTGTTAGAGTAAAACGCTAAAGAGGATGGTATCCGGTGGTGCAGAGTAAAATACTAAAGGGTATGGTTACAGGTGGTAGGGTAGACAAAAAGTTAAGAAAAATAGGGAGGTAGACGTATTGCTAGTATGTGGTGTGTGACATGTGTTTGAGATATATAGAAAGTGAGATATAGCTGCAGAGGAAAATGAAAGGTTACACATGACAGCCAAAAGTAGACTTAAAAGAGAGTTTCATGGAATCAAATATGCCTCTGATGTGGTAATGATATATCAGTATGTAGATAGATATAGGTCTATGGTTTACGAGGTTATTCTGAGATCATATTGAGCACTCTCTCTATATATTTATATATATATTCAGACAGGTATATATTATAGAGTTAAATGCAGTAGTAATGTACTTACAGACATCAATGTTGATTTTATTAATGTGGGAAAGTTTTTTGGTGGAAAGAACATTTGGGCAGGTCTATTTGCAAAAGTATTCTAAAATGTGTTAAAAAAAATAATAACTGCAAGCTCAGACAATTAAATAGCATGTACCGGTAATAATCATCAGTTTATTTAGCACAATTGATAATTAAGGCAAGATAAGATTTAGTTGTTGGTTTTGTGTCACAATACTTAAACATTTTGTTAAACTATTAAAACTAAAGTTAAAGTTTACTTAACCCATAGTGCTGGCAACAAACAGTCACTTAACTGATCTTACTCTGGCTAATTCCAGGTGATTTTTTGCCAAAGGGACATGCCTTGGTGAGGGCAGCCATCTGGCAGTAGGCAGTGTAAAATCTTTTAACTGACTGTTATTGCTGGCACAGCAGCACATGGGTTAAACACCAGAATACTAGAATATCATAATACATGAATCATAAAAAATTAATTAACTAAGGTATTAATATATTGTAATTTTACTAATAACATACTTGATTTTCAGGGCATGACAAGGCTCTTTGCAAAGCAGGGTGGTTGTACCCTAAAGCAGATTTTAATGAAATACTAAATTATTAATATAAATAAAATAATAAAATGTGCAGTATATAAATAAAATAATAAAAATGTTGATTAATTCTAAAATATATTTACATTTTCTTTAGTTTTGTCCTATCACCACATGAAATATACAACAATCATTCCCCCACTTATTTCATTACCACCTGATTCCATCTTGTTCACACTAGCTTTACCTCAGACACCTACTTTATACAATATAACATTTACATCCTATATGGTTTCTGCAGTAAATGTCTAAGTCATCTCTGTCAACTTTGCTTTACAATCTTACTGTACTGTACTGCACTGCACTGCACTGCACTGCACTACACTGCACTGCACTGCACTGCACTGCACTGTACTGTACTGTACTGTACTGTACTGTACTGTACTGTCAGTTAAATCTGTGATGCAGCATTACAACAATTTTTGTGTACCAATGCAGGTTAAAATATACATGGTGGAGAAAATTGGCCGCCAGTGTTTAGTATTATACTCTGTCTAATGCCAGATGAAAACTCATACTTAACCCATTGCCCACAGTCCGACGGTTTTCCCTGGGCGAGTAAAATCATCTGATGTTAGCCAGAGTAAAATGTGTTAAGTGGTCGTTTGTGGTCGGGACCACAATGCATGGGTTAGGCATCCCAGTTTATTGTATCCCTACCTAATGGTAAGGCAGCAATTTGTGTAAAGACATCAAGCATGATGTTGCCGTCAACATCAACCACATAGTTCCCTTGGCTCTTATCATAATCAACAAAGAAATGCACCAAGTTATTTGTCTAAAAAAATGTCAAGTTGATAGTAAAGTTAATTACATTGCTCAATTACTGGCATAACTATTCCCTGTGACTGCTTAACATAACTAACCCTTATTTAAAACATTGGAATATAATCTAACACTTTCATACCATGTATACACATATTAACTCAGTCTTTTAGCTTATAACTTTTAAGTAAGTGCAGATGTACTTCACAAACAGCCAAACATCTATTTCATATTTGATTTCAACATTACCTGAATCTCAGAGAGTTCTTTGTATAATTCCTGAATAAAGTAAAACAAAGTTTATTCCAAGTGTTTGTTGGCAAAATATTAACATACGTGATTGTTATTGATGTCTTACCTGTGAAGCTGGTCCAGGCACAATTGTTCTCATGGATGGTCTGTTATATTTTTCATGGTTTAAGTTGATCAAACATCTAACTTCGTTCAGTTGTGAAGCTGCTAATATAAATGAAAAGATCTGTTGGTAGACCCACTCAGGATCTGTTCAGTAGGTTAAATTCAGCCTATTTGATACCGTTTACACATTCCAAGCTACCATTAGGGCAGGGTATTGTTTTTATTCAATCTGCTAATTTAGATGGCATTCCCTTATGATAAAAATCTATAAAGGCTTTTATACTTGCAGATTTTGTTGCTCTTTGAAATGGAATAGTGGAGATTCTCCTCATTTTGTCAGTTATTAATAAAGCAGGTTTTATTTCTTACTCTAAAAAGCAAAATTAATAGGATAAATGATTGTTCCTGTTATGTCAAACAATGGTCACTTTAACATTTTTTTATTGTTTTTCTTATTTTAATTTTATTTTCAATGCAAGTGATTTTGATGAGTGGTCCAGTTTAGTGAGTTAGTCTATTAGAATTTAGTTATTGGTATTACTGCTGGTAATTTTCACTACCGGTAAATTAATATAAAGCAGTGTTATTGTTACAGTTTATCAGTACTCTGACAACTATTTTGCACGTCAGTACATAACTGTACACACTCAAGAGTACATTTTGCAGTGGTATGTATCTACACATAGGTCATCTTTCCAGTTCTTGATAATTAATCTTTCCACCATTTCACTCCGTTTTGTATTGCGGAACTAACTTTGTTGCACAATGATATAGTTCATGTTGAGGTGATCATTATATAAACAGCAAGATGATAACAGTTTTATTCCTTGAGGGATGACGGAATACAGTAAAGAAGCAGGACAAATGTGATAACCTGTTATACCTATCTCCCTTGAAAATTGTGAAATTCCCCATCATCCCATGGGGTAAAAAACAATATCAAGGGACAAGAAATAATATCAGGTTTTTTATGTTTTTTAGTATGTGGTAATGTCAATTCATCGTCTTTCATGTTACAATGTAATTAGGCTATTATAAGATTTAGTACTAAAATCAGAAAACCCGGCATTCTCCACACAGTTAACACAACAGTGTACAGAACAACTTACCATGATTATTTACCCTAAAAAAGAACTTCTGGACTCAAGAAGTTAACTATTGTATTGCTTTTGTTAGTCTACACTGATAAGCACTACCTCTAATACTTACATTTCCAGTCTTAAGCCGAATAACTTACATAAATAATCCATTAGGTTATTGGATTAGAATGGTAGGATGGTACATTCGGACATCAGAAGGCTGCGAGGAAAGAGAATCTTTGCATCTGGCAGCTGCTACGGTATTAACGGTACTATATGATTCATGGCTGTTTCTACAATCTCTATTCAAAACATTGAAAAATGGCCAAAGACCATGCAAATGGTATAAGATATATTTTTACGTTTTGTTGTTGACAGAGCTAAAATGTCGCACCTGTTGTGTCTTGGCCATCCAGTGAAGCTACCTCTTGTACACCACCTGTCATTATGTTATTTTTTTTTATATAATTACCAGCATGTATCAAGTTTTGTGTTGTCATGGTGGCTCTTTTGTCATCTGGTGGACTTCATGGACGTCATGCGTCACTTGCCCATATCGCTCATCAAAACGTTCTCAGAATCCCCGGCCCTCAACTCTAAACCTGCCATAAACACATTGTGATTACATATGATTCATAGCTAATAAAGAAGTTATGATGTGTTTAATAATTTATATTTGGTGTACTGTTTTATGGTACAGTAGGGAATGTTTTATTGGGGAATTGCACAGTGAGAATAGTTTGATATCCTCACAAGGAGATAAAGCAAATTTTTACTAATTTTAGTATTATAGCAATGAAAATAACCCAGTGTCTGAATGCCTTGGGAATAATATGACAAGTCATTGGTATAGTGAAAGATGGCAGTAATAGGACAAGATACTCATGCCATTTGAAGTGGAGGACTGTGGATGACTTGAGGTGAAGGGCTGGTAGAAGGGGATATAAGTGGGTAAAGGATGAAAAATAAGGATATAAAAGAAACATGGAAGAAAGTGTTATTAGCAGCCACTGATCAAGGTGGAGTCCACATGAGGATGCAGTGTCATTGGAAGTTCTTTGGTATAAATGGCTAACTTTGTTTCAGAAATGCTTGAAAAACTAGCCAAGATGAGCGGGTATTGTCTGGGCACAATTTTCACCCAAATGTTTTTTAAAAATGAGACGGTAATGCAGTTTATGAGTTGAAATGGGGTTTAATAATCAACATAAATTAACATAAATTACATTAGTATGTCGTTTATTAATTTTTTTGGATGCAGCAGCCTTTTGGTCCCAGCCTTCTAGCAGCTTTCACGGCGCTTGTATAGTTTTGGTATGTTTACAAAAAATTTTTTTCGTCAAGTGGACTGATGGGTGACAATGATTAGTATTTTGTATGTTTTTTACTAAAGAACATTTTTACTTAACTTTTCAGCAAGATGCTGTTATTTTTATAATAGCTTGTGGGTTTTTTTACAATGTTGTTGATGGTGATTGTGCAATGGCTAATCTCATTAATAGAACACCCCCATTCACCGCCGCACTGCGCATCTAGTAGGAAAAAATGATAAACGCCGAGGCATTATGAATATCATTACACCGTTAACTTCATCTCAATAAATAGTAATAAAAAACATTCATTATATGACTGGTGTAGTTCATCGGTCCATCCACTAAAATCGTCCATTCTTATTGGTTCCTGAGCGGTCGGTAACTAACAGGACCGGCCAGATTCGGCGGCGGGAATTTTTGATCGTTTTCAGTCATATAATAAATAGTTTATTGACTGAGCTTGTTCGGTCCGTACAGAAGGATACTGGTCGAGTTCTTTTTTCGCTTGTATGGACCTCGCCTAAAGGCTCGGTTCATAGAAG